>JANAVB010016197.1:7371412-7615932 GCA_029216955.1 Iris pallida | reverse complement strand
GCCTCGCTACCTGGACCTACTGATATCCCCATATCATATGATCTCGTCCACAAAGGCTGTCAAGGGTCAACCCCTAGCAGACTTTTTGGCAGCCCACCCAGATGGGAGTCATCCAGAATCTATGAGATCCCAGACGAGGTCGCCGATTCGAATACAGCCACCCACGATAACATATGGCGAATGTTCTTCGATGGCGCCTCAAGAACCGGACCCAAGGGAAATATCGTCGTCGGGGTCGGAGTAGTATTGACTCTCCTACCCGGCTAGTGATCAATCGCGCCTACTCTCTCTCACGGAACCCTGTTCCACAATGTGGCCGAGTACAACGCTTTGGTCATTGGCCTCCAACTCGCAAAGGAGCTGGGTGTAGAATATCTCGAAGCATACGGCGATTCACAATTAATCGTCATCAGATTCGGGGTCGTACGAAGTCCATCATGAAGACATGATCCCCTACCACCAATAGCAATCAACATTATCTCCTCATTCGAGGGATTCTTCATCGAACACGTCCCCAGACTTCAAAATATCGAAGCCGATGCCCTAGCAGGCCTTGCCGCTTCCTTAGCAGTGCCGAACCAAGCGCATCACTCGGTTGAGGTGATAGGCCACGAACTGGTCTGTCCCAAGAACAATATTCAATTCGTGGCGAGCTATTCCGCCCAGACGGTCGACGAAACACCAGACTGGAGACAGCCGTTCATTGACTTCGTCGTATACGATATCCTCCCGGAGAATCCAAGGGAAGCCACCTCCATCAGACGGCGTTCTCTCAGATTCTTCTACGACACAGAGACAAAGATGCTGTACCGACGATCCTACGACGGATTATTACTTCGGTGCTTGTCAAACGCAGAAGCCAAAGAAGCTGTACGAGAAGCTCACGACGGTGTCTGTGGGGCCCATCAGCCTGGCCCTAAGCTACAGGACCGCCTTCGCCGTATGGGCTACTACTGGCCCACGATGGTGGCAGACGCAATAGACTATGCCAGAAAATGCAAGGCTTGCCAAGTCCACGCGGACTTCATTCACCAACCATCCGAGTTTCTACATCCAACGGTGGCATCCTGGCCATTCGAAGCATGGGGAATGGATATCATTGGTCCAATCACCCCACCTTCCTCCCGAGGATATCGCTTCATACTTGCGATCACCGACTACTTCTCCAAATGGGCGGAAGCCGTCCCACTCGCAGAAGTTAAGACTTCAAACGTGATCATCTTCCTTAAGCATCACGTCATCTACCGCTTCGGACTGCCGCGGAGGATCATCCATGATAATGGTCCGCAGTTTGCAAGCCATGCATTCTATCGATTCTGCGACAAACACCGCATTCAGAATGTCGCTTCGACACCATATAACCCGGCAGCAAACGGGTTGGCAGAGGCATTCAATAAAACAATCATCAAACTCCTCAAGAAGTTTGTCTCCTCCAACAAACGCGACTGGAACGAAAAGCTCGGCGAATGCTTATGGGCTTATCGCACCACGGTTCGAACAGCTACTGGGAATATACCATTCTCTTTAGTATACGGGAGTGAGGCAGTCCTCCCACTGGAAACTCAGATTCCCTCACTCCGCGTCGCCCTCACTTATCAATTAACAACGGATGATAACTATCGACGCCGATTACAAGAGTTGGAGGCCTTAGACGAAAAGCGCCTCCTAGTCCAGCAAAGGATCGAGCTATACCAAGCACGTATCTCAGGAGCCTTCAACAAGAAGGTCAAGATCAGAACATTCCAAGTGGGCGATCTCGTTCTGGCAGTCCGGAGACCAATGGTCATGACTCACAAGACCGCAGGCAAGTTCCAGCCAAAATGGGAAGGTCCATTTGTCATCGAGGCCGTGTTCTCCAATGGCGCCTACCACCTCGCCAAGCAGAATGGGAACTTGCTTATGTTGCCCGTCAACGGCAAGTTTCTAAAGAAATACTATGTTTAGACAACATTCTCCAAATTATCGAGTCATATACCCTCTTAGTACCCCTGAACTCGCATCCACCATTTTCCAAATTATCGAGTCATGTATCCATTGATACCACTGAACCCACATCCACAACATTTCAGATTACCGAGCCATGCACCCGCTGGTGCCACTGAACTCTCATCTCCTCAATATTCTAGAAAATCCAAATTATGTACTTACATTCCGGTCACTCTCTCAGATAGTAAGTCACGTATAATCATACTCTGAACTTTCTTCCTGAAAGAGATCCTCCCTCATGATCCACTACCCGCGCTCCCAGTGCACAAAAAGGGTAATCGATCCACTAATTTCCGAAACGACCATGTCCTCATTACCTCTGAGTTGTTTTCACTTCCACCAAAAACAAACCGTCCCCTCGCATAGAACTTCCATGTCCTCCTACCTCTGAGTAGTTCTATGCACCCCTTCTTCATTGAGCCCACTCCTGCCATGTCCTCATTACCTCTGAGTGGGAAGGCTCCGTCGAAGAAATCACCATATTTGCCATGTCCATATTACCTCTGAGCAAGTATGTTGGTTCCCTTTCAACCTATTATCCATACCCACAACCGGAGTGCGACAAGGATAATAGGTCCACAAATGTCCTCTGTTGACCACAAATGTCCTCTGTTGACCACAAACGTCCTCTGTTGACCACAAATGTCCTCTGTTGACCACAAATGTCCTCTGTTGACCACAAACGTCCTCTGTTGACCACTATTGATTATAGAAAAGTCTTCCGTGAAGTCTCCCCCTACCATGTTCTCATTACCTCTGAGTAGGAAGAATCCACGGTAAAACCCTCATGTTTGCTACATCCTCATAATCTCAGAGCAAATATGACTGGCTTCCTCCCACCTTATTATCCGTATCCTGAACCAGGGTACGCCAAGGATAATAGGTCCACAAATATCCCTTGCTAAGCTTCTTAGCATAAATCCACCATCTTACCATGCCCCGGGAGCCCAGCTGCTCTACGGCATTCCTTTCCCCAGTACCGAGAACATCCATGACCATTTTGTCGTGGCTGTCCCGGACATCCTGATCAAACTTGTTATCCGTACCTAAAACCAAGGTACGCCCAGGGTAACAAGTCCACAAATAATCCCCCAGCAAGTCCAATTCCATGAACACCACAAGAACAAGAAAGAGAAGATGAGTTGAAACATACTCATTTATTTCAAAATTCAAAAGAGCTACATCAGTGGGGATCACATCCCTTGCAAATAAAAATATACACATATGAAAGAAAAACAAAAAGAGAAGCAGAAGAGGACAGATGGTGGATCACTGCTCCGGGGCGCATAACACCGTAAGGCGGTCCTTTATCAAGGCGACCGACCGCTCAAAACTCTGTTTGGCTCGACGCTCTGCCTCCTGATTCAGCACCGCCGGGTCCTCCAGATGAGCATAGGCTCGCCAGTTGTCCTCAAACTCCTTAAAAGACCGCTCCAAGGTGGCAGAGGATCGGGAAACCCGCTCGGCCTCCCAAGCAATCGACTCCTGCTCTGCACGAGCAGCTTCCCGCTCTAACTCTAGGAAGGCCAACTCCTGTTGGAGTGCAAGAATCCGCTCCCGTGTGGCCGCTACTCCACGAGAAGCAGACTCTTCACGAGCCCTACAAGCCTGACTTCGACGACCCAGATGGGCATATGAAACAGAAAGCTTGTCAAGGTCTTCCCGCACAGCTGGCGCGACAGCATCCCGAGTGAGCTTGATCTTGTCCCGAGCAGCAACGAGGCGACCCCGCTCCCGTTCAATTGCAGCGGGCAAGCCAGCCTGCCGTGTTGCCAGTAGTTGGGTCACAAGTCGATCAGCCTCTGTCAACTTGGGCTCCAGGAGCGCGGCTAACCCCATCTCGCCAGGAAGGTCCTTCAAAGTGTCAATCTGGCCCCGAGCACCCTTCAAAGACATAGTGAAAGGGATTCCCCGTTCTACAGCAGCGTCGACACCCCTCCCTAAGTGACGATAGAAGCTATCAACCACATCCTGCGTCACCTCGTTCAAAGCCTCCGAGGAGGCCGGTGTCAACGGGAGTGTGGCCGGCAGCACAGAAGAAGATGCAACAGAATCTGCCGCTTCGGCCACAAGAGAAACCAGCTCCGTACGGTAAGACGCTTGAACAGCGGACAACTCCTCTTCAGCAGCCCGCAGGATTTGGATGCTCGACAAGGTCGAGAAGTCGACTTCCGGAGCCGTGTCAACAGCGGAAGACGAGGCGGAAACCATTGCCAACTCCCTCCCCGTCTGCCCGGAGACGGCAGGAGGCTCTTTAACATGAGAGAGAGGAGAAGAAACATTCCTTTCGTCCGGATAATGGCCGACCGAACTCTCCCCGAGAACATCCGCGGCGGGAGGAAAAAGGTCAGGACCTGCAGGGCCAAGGCAACCATGAATCGACTTGACCCGAAGGATATGTTGATAGAGCAAATAAGCCCCTTCGGTAGTCAATATATGGCCTATCTTACCAATGGAGGAGTATGGAGGCTGAGGTTCGCTTACAGCCACCACAGCCTCCTCACCAATAGCCTCCGAATCAGGAATCAGAGAGTCATCCCCGGGAGAAGAGGTACTGAGAACGGTGTTATCTCGCTGAAGCTCAACGACCGCGGGGGCGGGCCCAGAGGAACCTTCGTTCCCCCGAGCTGATGCTTCAGCAACCCGAGAACTTCCAGCCGCCTTCGGGAGAGCTCCAGCAGAAAGGACCGCGGCGCACATATCGCTGATTAAGGCAGCAAGGGCGGGATCAACCTCGGAGGCAGTAGATGGTTCAGAAGACCCCGGTCCGTCGGACGCCTACAAAGAAAAGTGATTAAATCATATCTGCG
Source organism: Iris pallida (assembly GCA_029216955.1). Lineage (NCBI taxonomy): Eukaryota > Viridiplantae > Streptophyta > Magnoliopsida > Asparagales > Iridaceae > Iris > Iris pallida. The sequence continues at coordinate 7,611,136 of JANAVB010016197.1, read as the reverse complement.
AGAGGAAAGGGAACTACAACAAAGAAATAAATCCAATTTAGCCTTACCTCCGGAGTAGCATCGGTACCGTCATCCCTTTCGGTAATAAGCGATCCACGAGACTTAACGGCAGCTCTCTTCACGAAAAAGGTCGCTCTGCTGCCAGAAGATTCGTGCCTGACTCGCTTACGTGAGGAACCAGACACAGCCGGAAGCTGTTCTTCCCTCACTCTTCCACCTTCTGTAGAAAGCAATGGGCCCTCCGCCGGTTCATCAGGGATGGGAAGCGGTTGATCTGCTACTTCTTCGCCTCCATCAAAAAGAGAATCTTTACTGTCATCTTCCTCCCTAGCCGACTCGGAAGGTTCTGATTCAGGGAGAGGAGTCTGAAGCGCTAGTTGCTTTCTGGCCTTAGCCCCCTTTGGCTTCTCCTCTAAGCCTGTACCCAAGATAAAACTGGTACTCGAATCGAAATTAATAGGAGGCTTGTTCGCCATGACATGATACAAAGCAGCCACGTATAAAATTTCCCTTGGCGTCTGAGCATCAGGGACCGAGAAGCTGGCTCGAGTATGATAAGCATCATAATAATTCCATGCCCTGACGCCATCAAGAACACTACCTTCGAAGCCCAAACCCGGATTGGGATGATCAAGGAATAACTGGCTATAACCGAACTGCCGAGAAAACCTACTAGGTAGGTAAGGCTCCAGGTACACCCTATCGCGGTTGCGATAAACCAAATGAGCAGGACGGATGTTACGCAACCAGGTGAGCATATCCGGAGATAGAAAGTGAGGAGGTCCAGTACCATCAAGGTGTACCTTACTCACATCCTCATCAGAAAAAGGAGGAACAGACACAAAAAGGTGACACCCATCTACCCTCGCCAGCGCCCTCCGACAAGCCGGCATAGTATTGTATTCCCAAGACTGGCGATGGCATTTGAAGAGGAAAGCATCTTCATCCGTAGCATCTTCCGCTATCCCGGGTCCCAGCAAAGACTTGTAATGCATCGCCAACCACGCCATCAAGTAATGGAAAGGCAATTCTACGCGCTCAAAATCCAAGGTCTTCTTACGCGCAACAACTTTGGATGAGAAGGTCCGAAGACCGTGGTGGATGCTCCAAACCATGGCGGGAAGAAGGGCCAGCCTAACTCCGAACACCAGTTTAACGGCGGAAAGAATAAAATGGCGACCGATCCTCTCGATGGAACCTGCTCCTCCCGAGACGACGCAATTCCGTAACCATATCATCAAAAAGCCAGCCAGAAGCGCCTTCTCTGACATCTGCGTGGTCTCATAGTAAAAGTAGCTGAGAGAGTCAGTTTGACTCCCAAATATGTCACTCCTGGACTGCGACTTCTTGACGCCTGCCATCAAATCCTTCACCTCTACGTGCGTTTTAGGGGTTCGAGGAGTAACTCCACCAGAAGGGTTAACTTTAAAAAGGTAACTAATCCATGATGTGGTGTGGGGAGCGGTCCCTTCGGAGCTATCCGCTGTCTTTATGGCCATCTGGTGACAATCACTATGGTGGCACAGCAACTCCCGGTATACTGCAACGAAACCTGGGAATCGTCGGTCCAAGTCCTCAAACTCCTCATTCGAAGGGGTATACACCTCGAAAGGCTCATTTCCCCAGGGGAGTTTAGAGACAGTATACATCTCATGAAGAGCAAGCCCCAGCTCCCCTACTGGTGAGAAGAATGTCCCCGTTTGCCAGCTATACATCTCCAAGAGCGCCATGAACAGCGGCTTATTAATAGGGAGCCCGTGACAAGTCCCTCGAACAGCATGATAAAGTCCCACCTCACACAAGAGTGTTCCGTAGGTCTGCAGGACCCAGGTGGTCAACTGGACCCACATAGAAGTAGGGTTTATCCAGTTCGGCAACGCTATCCTACCAACAGGATAGGACTTCTTACGGACAAGCCGATTCAAGAAGGTGTCAGCCTGAGCAAATGAGAAGTTGGGACCGTATACATTCATGAAGGAGCCCGGGGCCAGACCCATCATATACCGAGGGACGGGATCCTTACCTGGGTACGCTGACCGCATATTCGGATTGTAATGGATGTCGCCCATCAACATCCCCGATTGAGTAGGGGTTAAGTTGTACACCATCTTCCTGTTCAACAGCACCATGTTGAACCACGATAAGGGATAATGGCGTTCCATAAAAGGGATATGGATTGACTCCCCGTCCAAAGAGAAATCCCAGTTCTCGGAAATCTCTAACACTCGAGAGTTCCCTATGATTAGAGCATCTCCAAAGAGGAATGGAGGCTTCAGGTATTTCCCATCCAGCCTCCCAGTGTTCATCATGGAACGAAGGTAATGAAGGGTCTGATTCTCGATGGCGTTCAACCTCTCCAAAGGCTCATCAGCAGGGAACTGATTCAATACATGCTTAATTAGGTCGTCAAGACGCACACCCAAAGCGAATTGATTTGAACCAACCAAAAGTTCCCCCGCAGGATTCACGGGCAGATTCACTAGAAAAAGATAAAAGAAACAAAGTCAGAAGACAAACAAAGAAAACAGAAGTATTGGAAAAGATTACTGAAGTCAATGCGGCTCAGGTTGCCACAGCCTCATGCGGTTCATCAGCAGATAGGTCCATGCGGCTCTGCGCGTCATAGCCCCATGCGACTCTGAATTAACCAAGTCCGTACAACTCAGATTCAGAAGGGTTTATAGATTCATGCGGCTAAGCCCGACTCATACAAACCGCTGCGGCTACAAACCATCAAGTTCATGCGGTTCAAAAGTGAGCAACGCTTATGCGGCCCAAGTCGAAAACACACATGCGGCACTGATCGAATGTGACAAGCTCATGCGGCCATAATGGGCGAAGTGCTTATGCGGTCACATCGATACGTCTCGTATATGTGGCTTGTGCATAAAGTATGCAACAGAGCCATGGCAGCAGTTAGGGTTTTTCGGAGTGACCCCCTTACCAGCGATGGGCGGGTGAACATCAGGATGGACAGCGCCTACAGCAGCCGACGGAGGAGCGACTACATTCGTCGCCGCAGTCGCCGTGGCAGCAACTGCCTTGCCCTTCGCGGCCTTCGATGCAGCAGATCTCTTGGGAGCCATGGTCGATGGATGAAGAAGAAAAACAAAGAGCGAAGTTGGCAACAGGGAATTCAAGCAAAGAAAGGAGGTAAAGAAATCCCCAAGAGCTGAAAAACTCCTATTTATAGGCGATCCATAAAGTAGAAAGACGCCTCGGATTACGCGCCGCCTCCAAAAATAAAGGCGAGAACGCTTCGGTCAAGGCAAAACCGACCCTTGGGATCCTCCCCTAAAAGGCGGCGTCAAATCAAATCGAAGGCAATTAATAAAGATTTGCTCACGTGGTCAGGGCGCGTGGCGAAGAGCCTATGCGGCCAGAAGAATCTATGCGGCCGAGATGCTAATGCGGCCAGGAAGCTCAGGTAAGCAGAACATCCTATGCGGCATGAACGGAGCCATGCTTCTTATTCAAAGTGTTTCAATTTTACAAATTGAAAACTTTGAAGGGGGTCCTATAGAAGCATGGAAAATATTAGAATAAAGGCATAAATGGCCCATGCGGTTTTGGGTAGCAAGTCTATGCGGCTCATACTGGAGTTGCCCTATGCGGCCCAAAAGAAGACCCTCAGACTCATGCGGCTCGGGGATGAATGCGGTTCAGCAGGAATATGCGGCTCAATTGACGACACGTGTGACCCCCCCTACAGTTGGCCACTGGAGTAATGGCCTCATTTAATGCTCTGACACGACTCGACGGCTGTCTCTGACATAAAGTATCATAATGGCTCTGCCATAATGACAGACTCTTCGGGAAAAGAAGAAAATCTCTGACCCGATCTGACAAAAATCCTAGATTGCCACGTGGCAAAAGTCTCATACGGCTCGGATAGAGAACAGCTTCATACGGCTCATTGAGGAATCATTCTAAAATGATTAACAAAAATCTGCCATATGCGGTCCACCCATAGCCCGGTCTATGCGGCTCAACACCACGCTAATTCATGCGGCCCACAGAAACTATGCATATGCGGCTCATGGAGAGATCGTCCCCTGCGGCTCGCAAAGATTATGCATATGCGGCTCATGGAAAGTTCGTCCCCTGCGGCTCGATGAGGCATTGACTCATGCGGCTCACGAAGAGTATCCCCCTGCGGTTCAAGTGTTGGTCACCCTATGCGGCCCTGGCAGGATCTTCAATTAAAAAATGTGGCACTGAAGATGCAACAGAATCCTAACGAGAATATTCGACATCATCATCATAATTGCCGAGATCAGGGCATATCATTCATCATCAAGCCAATAGGACACGTGGCGAGCAATCAAATATTGGCATAATCAATCACGAAGATTTAAAGCAGTCAGCATTAACTGCTCATAAGATTTGGTGCTATCCGCATTAGTGGCCGAGATTCATTATGATCAGGATCAAGGGCCCAGATAGAATAAAGGAGCACCGACATTCCAAACAGATAATCATCAGCAAACCCTAATGATCCTACCCCACTCTTATAAATAGCCAGCATCATTCCCATGTAAAAAAGGTCGGCAACAAAAAGAATAAAAAAAAGAGAAGAAGAGAGAGATATACACAGAGAGAGCTCCCCCTTTTCATGATAATCACAGAGAGAGAGAAGCCAGGAGAGCAACCCGAGGAGAGTAAGAAGAACCTTTCTTCGTCAACGCCGAGCAGATCTTCCCCGAGCCAAGGCTGCATACCGATCGTCCAAGGAGTAAGGCAGAGCGGCCGTCGCTTTCCCGAGCCTCTATCGTCACCCCCCAGAATCAAAAATAAACAATCGTACTTAGTCTGCTGTACCTAGGTTTTCGTCCCTAGGCTTTCTTTGTACGAGCGAGTTTGTATTGTGAGTCTAAGTTCAGTCCTCCGATAATTGTTCTGTTCTTTTACAATCAATGGCAAACACTACCGATCATACCTCGATACTTATGTATGTCGACAGGTTTGCCTTGTTCATCAATATCAAGCCTGGTTGATGTCGCCATTGGAGTGCTAAGTGGCTTTGCTGCTTCCATGTTGAACTTCTTTAATAGATCCTTTGTGTATTTTGCTTGATTTATGAACGTCTTATTGTTGGTTTGTTTGATTTGCAATCCGAAAAAGAATTTCAGCTCTCCCATCATGCTCATCTCAAACTCATTCTGCTTACACTTTAAAAATTCTTGACAAAGAGATTCATCAGTAGATCCAAAGATAATATCATCTACATAGACTTGAATCAAAAGAATATTGTTATTCAAAGATTTTATAAACAAAGTAGTGTCAACCTTTTCCTTTGAAAAACCGTTATCAAGTAGAAAAGAGCTTAGACGATCGTACCAAGCACGAGGGGCTTGTTTCAAACCGTATAAAGCTTTTTTCAACTTGAAAACATATTCAGGAAATTTGAAATCAGTAAAATCGGGTGGTTGAGCTACATAAACCTCTTCTTTTATAAAACTATTTAAAAATGTGTTTTTGACATCCATTTGAAATAACTTAAAATTATGAAAACATGCAAATGCACATAACATGCGAATGGATTCTAATCTCACAACTGGGGCATAAGTCTCATCGTAGTCAATACCCTCTTCTTGATTGTATCCTTGAGCTACGAATCGAGCCTTATTAAGTCACTAAACCATTCTCGTTCAGTTTATTTCGGAATACCCATCGGGTGCCAATGACCGGATGATCAATGGGCTTGGGAACAAGTTTCCAAACTTGATTCCGTTCGAATTGGTTTAATTCCTCTTGCATAGCATCTAACCAAAAATTATCACTACATGCTTCATCAATATTTTTGGGCTCAAACTACGAGACAAAAGCAACACAAGAAGTTATATCTTTATTAGAGGAACGAGTACTTACACCCTTGGTAATCTCACCAATTACCAAGTCCTTTGGATGATTAGCCAAGAATCTCATCTCTTTTGGTGTAGTCTCAAGATTGCTAGTTCCGGCTTCTTTGCTTGGAGGTTCATCTGATGCCTGATGTGATGGTTCTGTATCTTTGTGTGAAGGTTTTACAGTAGCTATACTTGGTATGATTATGTCTTCATTGTCATCATCGTCTAAGTGTTGATTTAGTTCATCAAACTTGACATTGATAGATTCTTCGATGATCATGGTTCTTTTGTTGAAGACTCTGTATCCTTTGCTCTTTGTTGCATAACCTAAAAATATACCTTCATCGGCCTTTTCATCAAATTTACTCAAATTATCTTTAGTATTAAGAATAAAACATTTACAACCAAAGATTTTGAAATAAGAAACATTTGGTGTTCTATCAAACCATAATTCATAGGGAGTCTTCTTCGATATAGGTCGAATTAGAACCCTATTGAGAATATAGCATGCTGTATTTACAGCTTCAGCCCATAAGTATCTAGGTAGACTAAACTGGTTTAACATAACTCTAGCCATTTCAGATAGAGTTCTGTTCTTACATTCCACAACTCCATTTTGTTACGGAGTCCTAGGGTAAGAGAATTCATGCAGATAACCGTGTCTGTCACAAAATTGCTTGAATTCTGCATTCTCAAATTTGCAGCCATGATCATTACGAATACGAGTAATCATTAACCCTTTTTTATTTTGTACTTTCTTGCAAAAGGTGACGAATTCTGATAATGCATCATTCTTGCGTGCAAGAAAATAAACCCATGTATATCTAGAGAAATCATCTATAATGACAAATCCATATAACTTACCACCTAGACTAGTAATTCTGCTGGGTCCAAATAAGTCCATATGCAACAATTGTAAAGGTCTAGTGGTACTTACAGCGTTCTTGGACTTGAATACGGATTTGGTAGCTTTGTTCTTTTCACATTCACTACATACCGTATCCTTCTTGAAAGAAAAATCCGGTAAGTCGCGTACCAACTTCTTCGTAGATAATCTTGAAATTGTATCTATATTTGTATGACCGAGTCTCATATGCCATAGTTAACTCTCAACGCTTTTGGCCATCAAACATCTGCCTGCTGTGTTAGCATCTTCTAACAAATAGAAGACATATATGTTGTCTTCCCTAATACCTTCAAATATAGTACTACCAGTTAAACTATCAATTATAGTACATTTATCTTTTACGAAGTTAATACCATAACTATGATCAGCTAAATGGCTTATGCTGAGCAGATTATGTTTTAACTCGGTAACAAGACAAACATCTTTAATCACTGGATAGGGAGCCTTACCAATGTCACCGATACCGATTATGTACCCTCTTAGATTATTACCGAAGGAGACGTATCCTTCTTTATTTTTCTTCGACAGTGTTGCAAATAATGAAGCGTCATCGGTCATGTGACGTAAGCAACCACTGTCGAGGATCCATTTGCTCCTAGCATGTGAAAGGTGTCCCACCTGATCACAAGCCATCAAGCATACATTTACAGCGTCATCTGATTGTTCATCTTCTGAGTCGCTGGCTTCACTTTCATGCCATATGCTTGTGTTGGCGTACTTCCTTGATGTAGATTTCTTCAGGTAACCTTTGTCATATTTGCAGCTTTTCTTTGATGATGATGCTGAGGGACAATCTTTCTTCATGTGTCCTTTCTTCTTGCATCCGTAAAAAATAGGATCTTCTTCATTGTTGTTGTTGTTGTCTTTGCTGTCCTTTGTTCTCCTGTTAAATCTTATGAACTTCTTGAATTTTCTTACCAGAAGAGCTTGATCTTTAGAGTCGGAGTTGCTGTTGTCAGAATCATCTTCGATAGTTCTTCTATGTTGAGCCTTGAGAGCGATCGTCTTTTCTGACTTCTCCTTTGGTGTAGCATCTTCAAAGTCTTAAAGTTCTAACTCGTGAGTGAGTAGCTTACCCATGAGTGTTTCTAGAGACATTGTTGAGAAGTCGTTCCCTTCAATGATTGTTGTAACCTTTGGAATCCAGTTCTTTGTAAGAGCTCATAGAAGTTTGTGAATCTTCTCATGGTTACTGTAATCCTTGCCTAGTGAAGACAAAGGATTTACAATACCCAAGAATCTTATAAACATCTGAGTGACTGATTCACTTGGCTTCATTTTGAACGCCTCGTACGCCTGAGTAAGTCTGCTGATCTTTGACTCCTTGACTTGTGTTGTTCCTTCGTGGGTTACTTCAAGAAGTTTCCACACTTCGTTTGATGTTGTGCAAGTAGATACCCTGTTGAATTCAGTTCTGTCTAAAGCACAAAATAAAGCGTTAATAGCACGTGCGTCAAGACTGGCCTTTTTCTTTTCTTCCTCTGTATATTTGTCATGGGGTTTTTCAACTAAAACACCATCAACATTAATACGAGGTGGATTTTTATAGCCATCAATAACTACAGACCATAAGTCAAAATAAAGAGATTTCAGAAAGAAACTCATACGTGTTTTCCAATAAGTGTAGTTTGTGTCGTCAAACAGTGGAGGTCTGTTTGTGGCTTGGCCTTCACTTATGAATTTTACAGTTGCCTGTGTAATGCTGTGATCTATATAACAATTAAATATAACTGTAATTTTACCTTGCTTTACCTGTATAACCCGCTCTGATACCAATTTTAGGAACAAAATCGTAAAGCAGAATACTCTAGAGGGGGGGTGAATAGAGTAGGCAGCAGAATATTGCTAATTAAAAATTTTGTTAGCAGTTAGATCACAGATATAAAAATAATCATAATATAAATGACAGAAATTAAAAGTGATCAGAAGGCAAACGCAAACAACGAGATTTATACTGGTTTCCCTCTTGTGAGGACTAGTCCAGTCGGAAGAACTCTAGCTTCCATTTGAATCCATTATTGGAAAATCCTGCAAGTTTTTATACGAAGTCCTTGCAACTTCTACAGACGCGAGCTTTGATACGAAGAACTCGACCAACTTCAATTGTGAGGAGTTGAATCTTCTATCAAGCCTTTGATTACAATCGCTCTTGAAATTTCTAGACCGTACCGTACTGGCAAATCGACTAGAAGATTGTAACTGGCTTGGAATTTGAAAATGAAAGCTTTTTAAAACTCTTTGGAAGAATGTAAACTTAAGAAGAGAAGAGATTGTAAGTGAATTGATGATTTAAAATGATCGAAATGCTTCTCTATTTATAGTTTTTCCAAAAACAGAACTCTGACAGAATTCGGGCAGAATTCGGACAGAACTCTTTGAAACAAACCGCAACTGAAGGATGACCAAGTTCAAAATCAAACGTTCACTAACGTTCTACTTGGCCGAACTCGGGCCGAACTCGGGCCGAGTTCTGCTAGGGTTCTGTCAGTTTATTTTTGAGAAAAAATTAATTTTGGCTTTTTGAAAAGTCCTTCAAAAGCTTTTTGTAAAAAAGATATTTTCAAAAAACATAGGTCATTTTTAAAGAGATAGGTTAGTTTTGAAAAACAATTCCGGACAGCCTATTTTCTAGTACGACTTGGTGTACAATGTATTCCTAGACTCAATAAAATGAAAAATTACGTTGCTTTGACAGAAATACATTTGGAATGGCAAACGGCTTCAGTCTTGAACATCGTAGATATCCATTGTTGAGGAGTGTCCAAAACGTCGTAGGTAAATATCTGAATTGACTTGCATTTATATCGAGATAGAGTTTGATCAATTATTAAAATCAGGTTTGACCATGACCAATGGGCCAACAGGTATTACCTTAACTCTTATCCCATTACCCTACCAAGGTAAACTCGTTACCTTAGCCTCTAACCCATACCCTTGTCTACATTACCCTCATCCTACTTATCCTTTAATACCCTACTAAGGTGTTCCAACACTCTACCCTCGTATCTCGATACCATATCTTGGTATCTTGATACCTTACCTTGGTTATAAGGTAAACTCATTACCTTGCAGGTAAAGGTAAATCTCATTTACCTTGAGATACTAACTTGAGTATCCTACGATACCCACTATTCTAAGACCCCACTCTTAGTATCCTAAGATACTAAGATAGGATACAAACTATCTATAAGTTTCCAACATCTAGACACTAGTTAATACTAACATATCATAGGTATCTAACATATCAAAATCTAACCAATACCTCAACTAACAACGTTCTAACATATAACTTTTAACCATCTATTCTAACTTAGAAACCTAACACAACTAACATCCACTAACTAATATCTAACCATAACATATATGTATATATATCCATCTATAACTCTAACCAACTAACATATGTCATCTCTAACTAACAATAACATAGACTAACACAACTAACTATCTAACTTATATAAGATATCAATATCTAACTTCTAAGATACCTCTAACCTCTACATAGATTCTAACATAACCACTAACATACTAACATATCCATACATACAATATCTAAATTCCTCTCCACTCCAATATTAACACACACACAAACACATATACCAAATCCACCCCTTCTCTTCTAAACACCCACACATATCTATATACAAACACACTACCACTCAACCAAAACACAAATCACTCAACAAACCACACTAGCCTCAAGTCAAATAGGATGGCATGATCCTCCCAACTCTCTCACCTTCACAACACACACACTACACTACCATCTATACAACATCAAACACACACTAGCACATATCCTCTATCAATCTCACTTCTCTCCACTAACCACACACATCCTTATCTCATTCAAACATACACATTATACTAACATATATTACATAACAATAATATATATATATGTACTATATCATACATATTCTTGACAATCTATGATATCTACATTCACATGATATCCATACTACATAGGCTCATAGGTTACACAAAATACCTATGTCGTATAGTCACTCTTCTACTTAAAACCAATACTGTACCAATTGGGCCTTCACTAAATTCTAGGATTGAAATATGTTGTAGCCCTTTGTATTAGCTTTCGAAACTTTAAACGGATCGCATTTTCGTGTCCGGAAGTTCCCGGAATCGCGAAAACACCGAAACGCGTTCGTCTTTCGTACAGCTGACACTCAAACAGTTCTACAGAAAGTTCTAGAACGATTTTGGCTTATTAAAATATATATTTGGAAAGCTAACTTCGATACGATTCTTTTAAAAAATCGTAAGATTAATCGGAGTCTTAAGCTAGGAGTTATGGCATTTCTAAGTTGCTCTGGCTACTAAAAACGTGGATAAAAATTATGACGAATTTGAGTTGTTTTGGACAAAAGAAACACATGTAGGCCAAGATACTTGGATACCAACATAGCTCTCCAAATAAAACTCATTCTAACCATCCTAACTAAGATCAATCCACTCTCTAACCATTCTAAAACCGAATTTAAATATATATTTAAACTATTATCATACATACATACATATGGGGTGTCCTAATTTGGATCTATCAAGTAGGACACAAGACACATATCTAAAATCCTCAAGAGAGCTCTAAATGGCCTCAAATTTGAATCTAAATAGGGTACATGCATGGGTGTGGATCCTATGGATTCAAAACTAACTAATATGTATAGGAAATCAATTTAGAGGGTTAGTTTTACCTATTGGGAGTAGAATCCCAATGATACTTCCAAGGACACGGTCCGACACGAAGATCTTCCAAAAAGGACACTCCTCCTTGCACTTTGCTCCAAATCTTTGCTAGCACCCTCTCTTGGTGGTATGAGAAGGTTGGATGGAAGTTTTGGTGGAGGGATGTAAGGATTTAGAGATCAAATCAAAGAGGGAAGCTCTTTAATTTGGGAAAGAACACTTAGGGTTCTATGTAGAGGTAAAAAGAGGCAAGGGTTTTTTTAAGAATTCTTTATAGGAAGGGAGAGGGCACTTGATGGCTGGTCATTAGATGAATTAGGATTAATTTTATATGTAGATGAGTGGCTAGGGCTTGTCCGCCCAATTCCAAGCCTTCCTATTGGTTCAATTAGTCATAAGGCTTTTTTTTTCACAAATATCCTAAGGGATAAATATCCTACTATAAAATATCTAGAATTGTTAATCTTGTTATTACTAGGTTATCCTCATCAAGACTCTAAGCTCAAGGCTAATCGAGATTAGGCTAAGATTCTAGGTCAAGTCTCAAATAAACAATTAGCACATATTTAATTAATATAATTTACAATTTCACAAAATTGTCAAAATGACCAAAGTACCCTTAGGCTAAAAAGTAGTAATATGACATTCTAATCACATGACTAGGCTCCCTTGGTCATGGTTAGTCTCTAGGCTTAGCAAAACTAGGGTTTAACTAGTTAACCATCAAAATCACAATTCAACATTTTAACTAGTTTTAGATTGATTAAAAATTACCAAAAATTATAACATGGTTTAAATATCATTATTAAATAACTAAAATATACAAAAGTTCAAAATTACCCTTATTTTAGAAACTGGGTGCTACAAGTCTACCCTCCTTAGAAAAATTTTGTCCTCGAAATTAAGATGGCCATACTCCTTCTAAGTTAAATCCCCAACAATCAAGGTCAAGAAAACTATATCTAAAACATGCAAATTGTGGCCCTACTGGTCGTCATATAACGGTCTTGATCAGGGTCACTATACTATCTATCACAGCACAAAACATCCTGACAGGTACTAATGGAATCACACAACAAGATGGAAAAAAGAACTGGAAAGAAAGACCTGCTAACCCGTCACCCGTAGCGTCGGTCTACTCGACTGTCAGCGTAAAAGCCCTGCCCCTCTGGGGTATATCCCTATGATGGTACGGGGCATGGTGCTGCACTACAGGTGGCTTAGCTCCCTCTATCTAATTCATGATACTCAATTAACATCGACACTGATATTCCATTCCATCATACTAGGGCACCATCTATATGGTATCTATTCTGAAATCTGATAACCATACCCGTCTATCCAGAACCATGTTACCAGAATCTTCGTCACACTAGTAAGTATGGCTGCAATAATCCATAGAGTCTGCAACTAATATACATACCTCTAGAATTATGGTATTTAAAATTTTCATATTGACGCTAATTTGGCTGCGAAAACTTTAAATTCCTACACCCGAGAAATACATCCAAAATCAGACTCTATCTCATTGCCAAACCAGAGCTAATATGGCTGTAGAAGACTCTAGATTCCATGACTGAGGCAACCTAGCCCATAATGTTATCTTGGTAGAAAATCAAGTCAATAATGAATACCAAGAATCAAATTCAATGATGAACAAGGAAGTAGACAGAAACTGTCGTAATTGAATTTCGAGATAGTTTATAATGAGATTCTCAAGGGTCATCCCAGGAATCTTGTCAAATAGTCCTAACTGTAATTGAGTAACTCTCTATACTTCCTAATCCTATATCCTAACAGCAGGCTCGTAGCAGCACTCTAAGTCGAATACCACTACGAAATCGTACCAGTTGCGACTCTGACCTGCATGGGCCACCACAAAAACGTGTCACGACCTGCACCCTGTTTAGGGGCACGAGAACGTGGGTACGTCCAGCCTACGCCGCAGTATCGGCGATAGAACGCTGTATAGGTCCTCTATAACATCTAACATCTAACAACAAGATATATAAACCTGTCATCTCCGCACGGAGGTATAATATAACATCTCAACTCTATATCCCAATCACAAGTCTAGGGAAGATAGAGCACGATATAAAATCAGATAAAAAGAAGAAACTGAATATAAATAGAGTTATCACACCACACAAAATAGATGTTCAATACAAATAAATACAAGTCCTGAATATAACTAAGTCTCAACTAACAATCGGAACAATCTGATACAAACTGAAAGCTATAAATACTAGACTAGACTAGGTACCCTCTACTGAGCTAAATGCTCCTCAGGCTCCTAAATGTCACCCTCATATGCCCCATAAAAAGTAGGGCAGTCACCATCATCATCTGTAATATTTTCAACAGGTCCAGTCAGAACGGGAACGAGTACAAAATCTCAAACAACAGTTCTAGTTATATAATATTAAAAATGTAGCAGTAGATAGAAAGAATATACTAGGTAAAGTAGAGAGTACATGCATCCTGGCAGGGTATATCAAAACTGTAATGAGATAAGGCAAGAGAACAGTGTATAACATGTACAAAAATATGGAACTGCTATCTATGTGAGTTTAGCACTAGTTTTAACATATGATCGGCTTAGAAATTGATACAATATTTGGCCTGGCTAATCATACGTGAGTGTATGATTAACACTATACAGTGAGGATACAATGGTGATACAATGGTGATACAATGGTGATACAATGCTGGTACTGTGGGGTATTGATCACATATCTATGCTAACACCCCCATCCCTGACTAATATAGTGGATCTAACCATGACACGTCATGACACATGATTATCTGAGAAGGTAGCTAGCCTTCGTAGGAATCATGTCTATATAATGCACAAGGAACTAGGAAAGACCTGCTCAGGATATACCAAGAAATATAAGGAATAACATCTCATGACGGGATCCAGACAATACCAATCCGTGTGAATAATATGTCAAGAGAACAAGGATATCTACACTAAATACAAAAAATATAGACGATATCATAAAACAGAAATATTATCAAAGAATGTACTCGCCTGGCATCCTGTACGACTGATATGAATAGATATCCGAACTGGAGTCACAAAGTCCTAAATAAAGCAATACAGGTTAGGATGTGTTCAAATATGTAATAAATGAAGTTTATAATGCAACTACATGATTCTAAGTCAATCGAGGTCAAACTAGATTATACAAAGTCAATCTAAGTCATACTAGGCCTAACAAAGTCAAACTAGGTAAGGCAAGTCAAACAAAGCTAAATTATGTCGATTTAAGTCAAAGGTTGACTTACATTTGACTTTTGGTCGAATGGTCAACTCTGGTCAACCCTGGTCAACTCATAGTCTACTCTAGTTCAACTAGGTCAATGGTTGACTCACAGTTGACTTTTGGTCAACTGGTCAACTCTAGTCAAGTTTTGGTCAATTTTAGGGTAAAGTTGACTTTTGGTTGACTTTTAGTCAAAACGGTCAACCATGGTCAAACGGGGTCAACCCTAAGTCATTTACCCTATTCCTAATCATTACCAACCAAGCTATCCTATTTCTAACCATATCTTAAACATGTTAAACTCATATCTTAGTTATAGGTATTATCTTAACTCTTATTCCATTACCCTACCAAGGTAAACTCGTTACCTTAGCCTCTAACCCATACCCTTGCCTACATTACCCTCACCCTACTTATCCTTTAATACCCTACTAAGGTGTTCTAACACTCAACTCTCGTATCTCGATACCATATCTTGGTATCTTGATACCTTACCTTGGTTATAAGGTAAACTCATTACCTTGAAAGTAAAGGTAAATCTCATTTACCTTGAGATACTAACTTGAGTATCCTACGATACCCACTATTCTAAGACCCCACACTTTGTATCCTAAGATACTAAGATAGGATACTAACTATCTATAGGTTTCCAATATCTAGATACTAGTTAATACTAACATATCATAGGTATGTAACATATCAAAATCTAACCAATACCTCAACTAACAACATTCTAACATATAAATTTTAACCATCTATTCTAACTTAGAAACCTAACACAACTAACATCCACTAACTAATATCTAACCATAACATATATGTATATATATCCATCTATAACTCTAACCAACTAACATATGTCATCTCTAACTAACAATAACATAGACTAACACAACTAACTATCTAACTTATATAAGATATCACTATCTAACTTCTAAGATACCTCTAACCTCTACATAGATTCTAACATAACCACTGACATACTAACATATCCATACATACAACATCTAAATTCCTCTCCACTCCAATACTAACAGACACACAAACACATATACCAAATCCACCCCCCTTCTCTTCTAAACACCCACACACATCTATATACAAACACACTACCACTCAACCAAAACACAAATCACTCAACAAACCACACTAGTCTCAAGTCAAATAGGATGGCATGATCCTCCCAACTCTCTTACTTTCACAACACACACACTACACTACCATCTATACAACATCAAACACACACTAGCACATATCCTCTATCAATCTCACTTCTCTCCACTAACCACACACATCCTTATCTCATTCAAACACACACACACTATACTAACATATATTGCATAACAATAATATATATATATTTACTATATCATACATATTCTTGACAACCTATGATACCTACAATCACATGATATCCATACTACATAGGCTCATAGGTTACACAAAATGCCTATGTCGTATAGTCACTCTTCTACTTAAAACCAATACGGTACCAATTGGGCCTTTACTAAATTTTAGGATTAAGGTATGTTGTATTCCTTCGTATTAGCTTTCCGAAACTTCAAACGTATCACATTTTCGTGTCCGGAAGCTCCCGGAATCGCGAAAACACCGAAACGCGTTCGTCTTTCGTACAGCTGACACTCAAACAGTTCTACAGAAAGTTTTAGAACGATTTTGGCTTATTAAAATATATATTTGGAAAGCTAACTTCGATACAGTTTTTTTAAAAAAAATGGAAGATTAATCGGAGTCTTGAGCTAGGAGTTATGGTATTTCTAAGTTGCTCTGGCTACTAAAAACGTGAATAAAGATTATGACGAATTTGGGTTGTTTTGGACAAAAGAAACACATGTAGGCCAAGATACTTGGATACCAACATAGCTATCCAAATAAAACTCATTCTAACCATCCTAACTAAGATCAATCCACTCTCTAACCATTCTAAAACCGAATTTAAATATCTATTTAAACTATTATCATACATACATACACATGGGGTGTCCTAATTTGGATCTATCAAGTAGGACACAAGACACATATCTAAAATCCTCAAGAGAGCTCCAAATGGCCTCAAATTTGAATCTAAATGGGGTACATGCATGGAGGTGGATCCTATGGATTCAAAACTAACTAATATGTATAGGAAATCAATTTAGAGGGTTGGTTTTACCTATTGGGAGTGGAATCTCAATGATACTCCCAAGGACACGGCTCCGACACGAAGATCTTCCAAAAAGGACACTCCTTCTTGCACTTTGTTCCAAATCTTTGCTAGCACCCTCCCTTGGTGGTATGAGAAGGTTGGATGGAAGTTTTGGTGGAGGGATGTAAGTATTTGGAGATCAAATCAAAGAGGAAAGCTCTCTAATTTGGAGAAGAACACTTAGGGTTCTATGTAGAGGTAAAAAGAGGCAAGGGTTTTCTTAAGGATTCTTTATAAAAAGGGAGGGGGCACATGATGGCTGATCATTAGATGAATTAGGGTTAGTTTTACATGGTAGATGAGTGGCTAGGGCTTGTCCATCCAATTCCAAGCCTTCCTATTGGTTCAATTAGTCATAAGGCTTTTTTTTCACAAATATCCTAAGGGGTAAATATCCTACTATAAAATATCTAGATATTGTTAATCTTGTCATTACTAGGTTATCCTAATCAACACTCTAAGCTCAAGGCTAATCTAGATTAGGCTAAGATTCTAGGTCAAGTCTCAAATAAACAATTAGCACATATTTAATTAATACAATTTACAATTTCACAAAATTGTCAAAATGACCAAAGTAGCCTTAGGCTAAAAAGTAGTAATATGACATTCTAATCACATGACTAGGCTCCCTTGGTCATTGTTAGTCTCAAGGCTTAGAAAAAGTAGGATTTAACTTGTTAACCATGAAAATCACAATTCAACATTTTAACTAGTTTTAAATTGATTAAAAATCACCAAAAATCATAACATGGTTTAAATATCATTATTAAATAACTAAAATATACAAAAGTTCAAAATTATCCTCATTTTAGAAAATGGGTGCTATAATCCCAAAGCTATTTGCGATCAGAGATGTTACAGCTGCCATGGATGGCGGACAAGAGGGAGGGGGACTGGAGAATGCGATGTTCTACCCAACACCAGAGTGCCTGCCTCGAGTTGTGGATGATGTCGATCTTCACGTCAGCCTCAAAGAGGATCCAGATGTCGTGACATCCGACAATAGCGGAGGAGAAGCCTAACTGCAACTTGATGGATTTGAGCTTCTTTAAGGGATTTTAGGTTCTATAATCACTAAAATGTCTATTATGTGGATTTTCTTGAGACCAATTAATCTTCTCAGGGTAGGTTTGTTCATTAGGCCGCTAACATTCCAAGAAAAGATGTTAAGCATTAAGGGTGATGGGGAGGGAGATTTGGTGAGTTTCGCGGCTGACCTAGTGGTCATGGACGTGGCCTCTTTTGTGCGTCTTTTTTTGGTGGCTTCCGCCTTCCCGTCCATTCTGGTAGTTCTGTCTTTGGCTTGGACAACTGTCTCCTCTATCGGATGCATGTAGACCTCTCCAACAATTTCGACCAAGGCTCCGAAGTGGCTGTTCAAGCTAGTGAGGCCAGCGTCAATATCCTGTTGAAACCTGGCCATGAGTGCTTGACCAATGTTGGCCAGCACGTCCACTTGAATAGGTGATTCATGATGGGATGTAGAGTGTGATGTGGAGGGGGCTGCTGGGTCGGGGTATTGGGGGTCCTCCGTCCTCTTGGATTCTGAAAGGTCCCCGGTGTTCTCGGTCCCCTCTTATGGGTTGTAGGCCCATAAGGATTCTTCAGTGATGAAAGTCTCATGTAGGGCGTCTGGTAGGGCTGAAGCGAGGATGTCAAATTTGTTGGTAAGATTAAGAGCTGGAGATATGTAGGGCACTATAGCTCTACCCGGGGAGTCTAGCTCTTCAGTGTGGGGATTTCCGGCGCTACCTTCAAACCGGATGTGGGAGTTAGGTAAAGGAAGGAGAGGTGATTGATGGGACCGATTGGATTTCCTGACCGTTTGAGTAGGGGTGCCCTTTCGATCTCTTTTTTTTCAATTCTGGGTGTGCACGAAAACAATGCTCGGTATAGTGGCTACGCATATGACAGTGTTTACAGAAGATGATATTATTGTCATAAATAATTTGCTGGGTGTGCATCTTGTTGCCAAGTAAAATTTAAATATGGTTGGGGAGGTCTTTCGATAGGTCGAGACCCACGCATATTTTGGCGTAGTTCGCGTTGGAGAGGTTAATAGTTTCTTCCGCTGTGGCCACAAACGTCCTGAAGGAATTAGCGATGCGCTTTAACGCAGCCGGAACAAAGCAAATGAGGGAAAGATTGGGGAGGGTCACCCAGGCCAATACGGTCGCTGAGTCTTCCTTAGTGTTGAATTCCGGGGACCATCTGACGATTTTTATGAGGTAGGAGTCTATCCTGCCAGTGCCTCTCAACCAGACGTTCTTGTGATCAGTATTTGAGGATAGGTGTAGGAGGATGTGCTTGGGATCTAAGGGGGCCACCCTATATGCCGAGGTGAGCCCCCAGCCGACGATCACTTCCTGGACCCTCAGAGGTTTCGGGCATCCAGTAGAAAATTTGAGGACAAAGGTGCGTGGGAAGGAGGCTGACAGCGATGCCATTTCTATGTCGGAGAATAGCAACAAGATCACGGACGTTTCCGTCGAGTAATCCACTTCATGGAGATCAACATCGGAGAACAGTTGGGGATGCTTGATAGATCTGTCAGGTCTAAGCTTGTCAACAAAAGACGACGCATGGGCAGATGTCGTAGAGGGAGTGGCCAGATCTCCGTGGGGCGCACAAAGCGCGGGGAAGAGTAGCGCTGACGAGAGAAGCGCCTTGGAATATATATATATATATATATATATATATATATATATATATATATATATATATATATATATATATGGGAGCAGATCAAAAGCCCCCCTTAGAAAACCCCCTAAAAACCCCCCTTATTCTAATTCGTAATATTAATGTTAATATTAATGTTAATATTAATGTTAATGTTAATATTATGTTAATATTAATGTTGATGTTAATATTATTTTTTTTATTTTTTTATATTAATGTTAATGTTAATATTAATGTTAATGTTAATGTTAATGTTAATATTAATATTAATTTTAATGTTAAGTTTAATGTTAATTTTAGTATTTAATGTCAATATTAACATTAATATTAACATTAACATTAATATTAACATTAATATTAACATTAAATTACGGATTAGAGTGAGCGGGGTTTTTAGGGGGTTTTCTAAGGGGGGCTTTTGATCCGCTGCCTATATATATATATATATATATATATATATATATATATATATATATATATATATATATATATATATATATATATATATATATATATATATAATACCCACTCTAGATACTGAGATGGCTTCTTCTGCTCCCTCCGTCCAGAGCTCTCCAGGTTCCCCCTCAGGCCCCGCCTAGGCCGGCGGCCGGCCGCCCCCTCCCCCCCTCCCTCCCTCCCCACCACCTTCCTCTCCGCATGGCGGCCCTCCCCCGGGTGCGGCTAGACGAGCCCCCCACGACCTCATCGCCGTCATCGGGCAGCCTTCCCCTCTTTCGCCTTCCGCTCCCCGACTCCCCCATCCTCCCTCTCGGTCCGCTATGGCCCCCTCTCCTCCTTCTCCTCCTCCCCTCGTCATCCATGCGCTCCATCAGCCGTCCCTTCCTCCACCCTTCCTGCTCCCTGTTTTTCCCTCCACCATCTCCGTCGGAGCGCAGCCGGGCTCCGGCCAGCTCCAGGGCGGCGAGCGGCGTCCTTCCTCCACCCCCCGGGGGAGACGATATCCCCCTGCCGGACCATTTCCGGGATGGTGGACGCGGGCCAGTTCCCTCCTACGAATTCAAATTCAAATTCAAATTTCAAATTACCTGCTCCCTCTCCTGGCAGGGCCGGGGGCGCGCTGCTATGCGCCCCCGCGCACGTGGGTCATATGGAGCCCCCCCTAGCGGGCGCATACCCCTACCACCCCTACACTCTTCCAGCGGGCGCATGCGGCGCTGCTCTTACGGGCGCTTTCGATCAGGCCCTTGTGGGCGAATACAGAGGTTCTCCCACCGCGGGCGCATCCCCCCTCCTCCCCCATGCGGTCGCTCATGGTGGCCCCCTTTCGGCTCCTGCGGGCGCATATGGCCCCGTTACGGGCGCGTACAGCTCCGCCGTTGTGGGCGCATATGGGCGCTTTTCTTCTGGGGGCCCATTTGGCGGATCCTCCCACAGCACCCAGCCCCCTGCTCCTCTCCCCCCCAGCTAGGGTCGATCTCAGTGGCAATGTCGAGCTCTTTGGTGCCACTTCTGTGATTCCTTCCCCCCTCAACCTCTCCTCCAAAAAAACCCTCTGGTAGCTCTATCCTCGCCAATCTCATTGCCCTCTACCCCTATTGGGAACGGGATCCCAAGTCGGCCATTCCCCTACCCACCCTCTCCTCCACTGCGTAGTCCCCTCCTTGCGTAGCCCAGGGCCCCCGTCCCTCGGCGAGCCATTCGTTGCCTTCCTACGCCGACAAGCTCCGTCCGGACAGGGCGGCCAGGCAGGGACTCATGTTCCCTGACGTCCACCTCCCCGAAGTAGAAAACTCGTCACCATCTCCTATGCCTACAGTTCCATTCTCCAAACAGAAGCTTACCTCCCTGGCCACCTCCTTCCCCCACTCCTTCGTTCTCAAATTCTCTTCAGGCTATCCCAAAGTCTCCAGGGTTCAGAAGGTTATTGCCAGTTGGAGGATCACTGCAGAACACAGGGTGGCACCCCTTGACCCCAGGCATATCCTGCTCCACCTCTCCTTCGATCTCGACCACAAGACCGTATGGTCCAAATGCACCACTAAGGTGGACTCCCACCAGATGAAGATTATCAAATGGTCCGCGAGCTTTAGCACCAAGAAAGACTCAGCGATGGCTGCCGCCTGGGTGACCCTTCCCAACCTTTCCCTTATTTGCTTTATTCCAGCGGCCCTTAAGCGTATAGCCAACTCCTTTGGAACTTATGTGGCTACTGCAGCAGAAACCACCAACCTGACCAAAGCTCACTATACGAAGATTTGTGTGGAACTTGATCTCTCTTCCGAGCCCCCCAACCATATACTCATTGAACTTGGCAACCAGTCCCACACCCAGCAAATCGTCTACGATAATCATATTATCTTCTGCTTCCACTGCCATCTGCGCGGTCATCTCTCGAAGCATTATTACCGCCTGCATCCAGAGCTCAAGAGGAAACCTGCCAGGCCAAATCCTACACCAAAGAGGGTAAGCTTCAACCGCTCACCCGGTCCCCCCCCCCTCCGCTTTCACTACCGAACTCTCACACCAGATTTCACTCCAGTGAAGGCAAAACAAGCGACTCCGTGGACAGAACGGTGATCACCCACCAACCCCTAACTCTGGCCCTTTCCAACCAGTTTAATGTCCTCATCGCAGAAGCGACTGAACCCCCGCTCGAGATCGTTTCTATTGGAGACTCTTCGGTGGCTCCCAAACCGAGCTCAGAGGTCGCCAATGACTCTAATCCAGTAGCCGCAGAGGAGGTCCTCCAAGAACTTCTACATACCACAGACTGCCCCTACGAGGTTTACCCTTCCCACGAAGTCGATGTCATAGAAGCCCTTGCTATTCTAGGGCCAGAACAAGCTCATAGAGGACTACAGGTCCTCGCCGCAGGATTCTCCCTCTAATTGGAAGGAGACCAGTTTGGCAACACGGACGACTCCATTCTCATCCCCCCTGAGGAACCCGTGTCGGATTCAGCAGGAGACCTGCTCGAATCCCTCGGAGACACTCTCATCAACCCCCCCTCCAGGATTTTATCTCCAGCACATCTACCTCAAAGGAGGGAGAGGCTACCACCACAATCAGGAAATCAAGACAGAAAGGAGCCGGAGAGTCCCCGGCGACCCGAACCAGGTCCACAGCCATGCGGGCTAACCAACCCCCCATTCAGCTCCATTAATGCTGAACATCCTCTCCTGGAATGTCCGTAGTCTGGCGAACAAACCCACCAAGAGGAGAATCACCAGCCTTAATAAAACTCACAAGATTAATATTTGATCATCCTTGAACCCAAAATCCTCTATAAGAGACTCAAATCTATTCAGCTGCAGTTAGGCTTTCCTACGGCCATAGTAGGCAGACACGACATTTGGATCCTCTACTCGAAGGACGTCAAAATTGGATTCATTCATGACTCCAAGCAGGCCCTATCTTGCTGGATGGAACACCCGTTGTTCTCCAAGCGTGACATCCTGTTCGCGGTTCATGGCAGCTGTGACATCTCGGAGCGTAAACAACTTTGGAACAATCTCCTGGACATCCACCTCCACCACAACAACCTCCCGTGGCTTTGCATTGGGGACTTTAATGCTATCATCTGCAGAGAAGAGAAGACTGGCGGCCGCCCTCCCCCTCTATCGGCCATGCAAGATTTCAACAACTTCATCTGTAACTCCCACCTCTTTCTCCTTTCGTTCACCGGTAACGCCTTTACCTGGTACAACATGCAGGAAGGCGACCGCCATCAATATTCCTGCCTTGACAGGGCCCTAACGAACGCACATTGGCACGGAATGGGGACCACCTCTAAGCTTTCCCACCTTAATGCTACCGAATCCGACCACGCCCCCTTGCTAGTTGGAATTACTAGCAACTCGGGCATGTACAAAGAGTTTCTGTTTCCTAGATTTCTGGAGCGAACACCCCCAGTTCTTGGGCATCGTTACGGAAGCTTGGAACAGCACGGACTCCGCCGAACCCCTAACTCGTGTGGCCAACAAACTCAAAGCTACGAGGAAAGCCCTAGCGGCCTGGAGCAAGCAAGCCTACGAGGACATTTTTCAGGTCATTCGTGAGGCTGAGGATGATGTCAATCGAGCAAAAATTAGGTTCATGACCGACAGATCCCCAGCAGCTAAGACTACCCTTAACCTCACCAAAGCCATCCTCAAATTCCGACTGAAAGTGGAGACAGATTTTTGGAAGCAGAAAGCGAGACTTAAATAGGACAGCGAGGGAGACAAAAACTCGAGCTACTTCCATGCATGCGTTAATGGGCACAGACAGAAACTCTCACATCACCAAATTTTTGATGCGACCGAGAACATCATCAAAGACCAAAGGAGTATCCAAACGGTGGCGGTGGAGTTCTTCTCCCAACTGTTCTCCAAGGAGACGGTTTTTAGAATCGCCACCTTCCTTGATGAGATCCCCTACCTTATCAGCGATGGCGATAACATCCAACTTGAACTTCCTCCGTCCGAGCTTGAGGTGAAAGACGTCGTCTGGGCCCTTGACGAGCATAGTGCTCCCGGTCCAGACGGGTCTTCGGAGGTATTTTTTGCACATGCTGGGATATCATCAAGGCGGATATCCATGACGCGGCCTCCGCCTTCTTTCAAGGAGCCATGTATCCCAGAGCCATCTCGAGCACCAACCTGATCCTCATCCCAAAGAAAGAGAACCCGGAGACATTTTGAGATTTCCGTCCCATCAGTCTTTGTACCTTGTAGTAGCTTATGCGTCATGTCAGAAAAAGGATTATGATGTGTCTTAATGCAACATGGCATAGTAGTAGCTTATGCGTTATGTCAGCTTCGTGATCACGAGAAGGTTTACCCAACACATGACTTGGAGTTAGCATCGATGGTTTTCACACTCAAGCTTTGGAGGCATTACTTGTATGGAGATCGGGTAGAAATTTTCACCGACCACAAGAGTCTCAAGTATGTGTTTACCAAGAAGGATCTTAACATGCGTCAGAGAAGATGGCTAGAGTTACTAGTAGATTATGACGTCAGCTTACAGTATCATCTTGGGAAGGCCAACGTAGTTACAGATGCGTTGAGTAGAAGAGTATGAGCTTATTTTCTAATAGCACAGCCCGAGTTATTAGCGGATCTTCAGAAGATGGGAATAGAGATAGTTCTCTCTAACAACGTGGCATTGATAGCCAGCACGCAAGTTCAGTCTAGCATTGTTGAGAGAATCAAGATAGCTCAATCATCGGATTCCAAGCTTCAGCGACTTAGGGCAGAATGTGAAGCAGGACAAAGAACAGAGTAATGCATTTACGAAGATGGCACACTCCGACATGGAAGGCATCTTTGTGTACCCAGTAGTGACATCAGGTAAGAGATCATGACGGAGGCTCATAGTTCACAGTATTCAATTCATCCTGGTGGCACGAAGATATATCATGATATTCGTCAATAATTCTGGTGGAATGGCATGAAGAGGAAGATAGCCCAATTTGTCTCTCATTATTTAGTTTGCTAGTAAGTCAAGGATGAACATCATAGACCAGCTGGACTTTTTAAACCTTTACCGATCTCGAAATGGAAATGGAAACACATTACCATAGATTTTGTGACTGGGTTACCTAAACCCCCAGCTAGAAGAGATGCAATATGGGTTATAGTTGACCGGCTCACAAAAGTAGCTTATTTTCTTTCTTTCAGAATTGGTCAGTCGACGGATCAGCTTGCAGAGATGTACCTCAGGCAGATAGTCAGATTGTATGGAGTGTCAGTCAGTATCGTATCCGACAGAGATTCAAAATTTACATCGCACTTTTGGCGTATTCTTCAAGAGAGTTTGGAAACTCGTCTCAAGCTTAGTTCAGCTTATCATCCACAGATGGATGGTCAGTCAAAATGCACGATTCAAACTCTTGAGGATATGTTACGATCCTGTACACTTGACTTTGGTGGTTCATGGGAAGATCACCTACATCTAGTGGAGTTCTCCTATAATAATAGTTTTCAGGCCAGTATCCAGATGTCACCATTTGAGGCACTGTATGGCAGGAAGTACAGATCACCTTTAGCATGGGACGATATAGGCAAGAGGTAGATGCTTGGTCCAGAAATGGTTACTCAGACTATCGAGGTGGTCAGACAAGTTAGAGATCATCTTCGAGTTGCCCAAGATCGTCAGCGCCATTGGGACGATTCTCATCTGTGTCCTCTTGGGTTTTCTATCGGTGACCATGTATTTCTTAGGATCTCGCCTATCCGTGACGTCATTCGATTTAGCATACGGTAAAAGCTTAGTCCTAGGTATATAGGGTCGTTTGATATTCTTGAGTGAGTAGGTGATGTGTCATATTGTCTCGTTCTTTCGTTGTTATATAAAGTACATAACGTGTTCCATATATCCTAATTGCGATGGTATATCCCGGATTCGAGCCATATCCTCGATCATTCGGAATTGGTGGTTGGTACCAACCTTTCGTATGAAGAAAGGCCCGTATCCATATTGGACCGAAGATAGAAAGTACTCAAGAACAAGACTATTAGTTTAGTCTGTGTTGCTTGGGGTCATCACTCTTTGCGTGA
The DNA here is from genome assembly GCA_029216955.1 of Iris pallida. Classification (NCBI taxonomy): domain Eukaryota; kingdom Viridiplantae; phylum Streptophyta; class Magnoliopsida; order Asparagales; family Iridaceae; genus Iris; species Iris pallida. The sequence continues at coordinate 7,585,013 of JANAVB010016197.1, read as the reverse complement.
GTCAACCTGAAAACGTGAGGATGATATCCGATCACGATATCCACACATGTTTGACTCGTAAGGTATAATATCTTTCTTATGTCTTATGCCCTGAATTTCTTGCTTACATGAGTGATTGCTTGGTTGACTGCTAGATATAGATTGTCTGTAGTTAGTATAGCTTGCCCCGACACCTCTAGCCTCTTGATTAAATTTCGAGGACGGAATTCTTTTAAAGTGGGTAGAGTTGTCACTCTTGTTTTCTGTTATATGTATTTTCATTGTATGTGTATGAATTTATGATATTTGTCAGGTGACCCATAGTTAGACTTGTCTTGCTTAGTCTTGGTTTGGTTTAATTTTGGTTTGTTCTTGGCTAGTCTTGGTTTGTTTTACCTTGGTTCTACATGACATGTTGGCTTGGCTTGGTTTGGTTTGGGTTGGTTTAATATGACTTGGCTTGGTATATATACCAACTTTTTCTCTCTTTTCTCATTCATTCTTCATTTTCTCTTCTCCATTACTCCTCCCACCAACCTAAGACAAGTATAACTTGCTGCATGGAGAACATGAAAGATTTCTATTTTATTTGTTCTAGCTTCTTCCTTACTTGACTCTAAGCATCTTTAGAACTTAAGATTTTCGATTTTAAAGGATGGATTTTTTTAGATCTAAGTTTTAAATTTTCTTATTTTCTTGGTTTTGATCTCTTAAAACTTTGTATTTCCAAAATATATTTTTCTATGTTATAGAGAATTCGATTTTATGCAGTTTCGGCTTTTATTTTGCTTGATTTTGAGTTCGGATGAGGAAGTTATGGCCATGGCAAGTTTTTGGAACTTCCATGGCTGAACTTGCTGTTTAGGGACGATGAGGCCATGCGCCCGGGAGGCCATGCGCCGTGAAGTCCTGACAACTCATCCTTTGACTCCGAGCATGTCATGCACGTAGGTTCCCTATGTGTCACAACCCGCACCCTAGAGTAAGGGCACGAGACGTGGGTACGTCCAGCCTATGCCGTAGTGTCGGCGGTAGAACGCTGTCCTAGGTCTCATGCATCTAACAGTATAAGGCTAAGCAGTTTATACTCCCCGAATGGGGGTGACATGGCAGAATGTAAACTCAATCACATCTAAGGTAGAGCATAATGGAAGATAGATAAAACATGAAATCCAAAAGAGATACAGCAGATAGAAGTCTAAGTGTCTAAGATACACAAACCCAAAAATACATCTCAAAGCTCAAATACAGTAATCCATAAATACAACTCAAGACAACTGAAAAATAAGCTATAAGCAAAACCCTAGCTATCTATACAACCTCTACTGTGTCTCCTCTAGGCTAGCAGGCAACCTCCAGGCTATCTGTAAAATTTATCAACAGGTCCAGTCAGGATAGGAGCGAGCACAATACATCTCAACAGTTCATAGCAGGTTAGAAAATATAATCATGCAGTAAAGTAAGATACAGGTACTGAAAGAAATACAGTATGTAAACAGAGAGAGAACTGTAATAGAAATATCTACTATACATAGAGAACTAACAGTGGCTAGTGAGTCAGAGTACAATATAGACATGTAAATGGCATAGGATGATTCTGATGAGACACTACGGAAAGATTCTGATGAGATACTACTTGGATATTATTCACATGTCCACTTCTACTCCCCCGTACCCCCAATCAATACACAAGGATCCAGCCAGGTTAGGTTATGATTCATGCAACGGCCCCCGAAGGGTGGTACATGATAGTCCCATAAATGGGGATTCTAGGAAGCCCAATAAATGGAAGGATTCAAAGAAGACTCTGTGATCATGAGAGTACATGTCACAAGTGATTCAATGAACCAATGAAGTATAGTGATACGCCATGTAAGTGAAACGTACAGAACATGAAGTATCCGATGCTCCCTGAGGGGATTACATCTCAAGAAGGGATCCATATAGTACTAATCCGTGTGACCAATGTGACAGTATCAAGTAAAGTAATTTAAAGCAGTAAAATAATTCTAAACAGGATATGAAATAATCAGAGAATGTACTCGTCTGGTATCCTGAATGTCCGAAGAGAATATACTGTCCGAGGAGTGGTGTCTGTCTCTTATAGAACAGTACAAGTCACAACAAGTCTAAAATAAGGAAATAGACTGCTACAATGCATCTACATGAAGTTTGGGATCAATCTAGGCTAAAGTCAACCTTTGGTCAACTCTAGTCAACTAGACTAGTCAAACTAGGTCAACTAGGTCGAACCTAAACCAAACAAGTCTATACTAGTCTAACTAGTCTATTCTAGGCCTAATCAAGACTAAACAAGTCTAACTAAACTCTCACTAGGCAAACAGACACACCATAGGCTAAGAGCCCTAGGCTATAGGCTATATCATGCCCAAGCCAAACACAAACACATATACACATAACAATATATATATATATATCTAATATATTGTAGTACACTCATAACATATAGGCTACCTATATATATATATATATATATATATATATATATATATATATATATATATATATATATATATATATATGCATCACTATTCACATATTCATATACATAGATATATATAGGAAAGCTATATATAAAGGCACATACATATAAATATATAGAGAGAGAGAGAAAGAGAGGTAAAAGAGTAAGTGAGTATGTGTGTATTTGGCATGTGTGTGAAAGGATATGTGTTAATGTTCTAAAATTTAGTGATAGGTAGGTGTATGTGACATGGGATACATGATGTCAAAGGGTGTATGAATGCATGTGTGTAAAAGGTTATAGGTTAACTCAGTTTATAGAAATATATACATACATACTTACCTTGTATACATGCATACATACATATCATGTATATTACATTTACATGATACATACATGTATACTTGTATTATATTATACTTACATTCATGCATATTAGATACTTGTATTTATATTAACATATTGCAAACATTCATTTCATTCATGCATCTATGCATTATCTACATGTTTTATACATATGCATACATTGTATATTCATATTATTTTATATATTAACATAGAGACATACAAACATGCACACATCATATATTTCATACCTTGCATTACCTTACATATCATGTTATATATTATCATTTATTCCTTTCATATATTACATTATCTTTAAGTTGAATACATCATATATGGATACAATACATTATATTGCATGCTTGCATTCATATATTATATTCTATATTACCTATATACATGTATTTTCTCCATTCATTCATACTTGCATCATATACTCTACATTACCATACATGTTATCATTATATATTGTATTACAATATTTATACATTATGCATTCATATCTATCATTACATATATATCTTGCATTCATATCTAGCATTCATTATATACTTTCATGCATACATTGTATATCATTCTTTCATTCATGCATTGCTTATATGCATTATATTAATTGCATTCCTACATGCTTGCATTCAACCATATATATACATTAATGTAAAGAGAATATATATCATATATATATCATTTCATTCATCTAACATATCATGCATTACATACTCTATATTCATTTAATATCCATACTACATAGGCTCATAGGTTACACAAAATGCATATATCGTATAGTCACTCTTCTACTTAAAATCAATACTATACTAATTGGGTATTTACTAAATTCTAGGATTAAAGTATGTCGTAGCCCTTTCTGTTAGCTTTCCGAAACTTTAAACGGATCGCATTTTCGTGTCCGAAAGCTCCTGGAATCACAAAAACACCAAAACGCGTTCGTCTTTCGTACAGTTGACACTCAAATAATTCTACAGAAAGTTACAGAAAGAATTTGGCTTATTAAAATATATATTTGGAAATCTAACTTCGATACGGTTCTTTTAAAAAAATGGGAGATAAATCGAAGTTCTAAGCTAAAAGTTATGACATTTCTAAGTTGCTTTGGTTAATAAAAACGTGGATGAAAATTATGACGGATTTGACAAAAGAACACATATAGGCCAAGATACTTGGATACAAACATAGGTATCCAAATGAAACTCATTCTAACCATCCTAACTAAGATCAATCCACTCTCTAACCATTCTAAAACCGAATTTAAATATCTATTTAAACTATTATCATACATACATACACATGGGGTGTCCTAATTTGGGATCTATCAAGTAGGACACAAGACACATACCTAAAATCCTCAAGAGAGCTCCAAATGGTCTCAAATTTGAATCTAAATGGGACACATGCATGAGGATGGATCCTACGGATTCAAAACTAATTTATATACAAAGAAAATTGATTTAGAGGATGGGTTTTACCTATTGGGAGTGGAATCCCAATGAAATCCTTTAGGACACGGCTCCGATACGAAGATCCCTCAAAGTGGACACTCCTCCTTGCACTCCTCTTCCAATCCTTGGTAGCACCCTTCCCTTTGAGAATGGAAATGATTGAGGGAAGGTTTGGTGAAGGAATGATTTGATTTGGAGATCAAATCAATGGGAAGGCTCTCTAAAATTGGGGAAGAACAAAAGAAAAATAAAAGAGGCAAGATTGTAATGAATGAAATGAATCATTCTCCCCTAAAGGTGGCTGCCAAAAAGAATCCATTAGAGCTAATGGGAAATGTCCTAATTGCCCCTCTCTAGTCTCATATGGTTAAGTCTAGACTAGGTTCAAGTTTGGGGTCAAAATGATCTAGTTTTGAGTCTCTAACTTAACCATTCTAACATGATAAAAATTAGTTTAATTAACTAACTTAATGTTGGGTCTTGTGAGCCATGCTTAACTTAATATTGGGTCCCATCTAGAGTTCAAGCTACCCGGGTCACAATACAAGTCGGAACGAGACGAAACTCAAACCCGACTAAACAAATCCAATAAAAACAATATTAAAAATATAAAAATTTTCCAAAATATTAAAATATGAAAAATGACCAAAATCATAATACATCAATTTAAATATTATTAAAATAATCTAAAATTCACCAATTAATCAAAATCCTAAATAATTCAAAAGTCACAAAATGACCAAAATACCCTTAGCCTAAAAAGTTGTAAATAGTCATTCTAATCACATGGTTAGGTCCCCATGGTCATGGTTAGTCTCTAAGCTTAGCAAAACTAGGGATTAACTAGTTAACCATCAAAATCACAATTCAACATTTTAAATAGTTTTAAATTGATTTAAAAAATTACCAAAAATCACAACATGAGTTAAATCTTATTATCGATTAATCAAAATTATAAAACTTTAAAGTTACCCTCATTTGGAAAACTGGGTGTTACAATCCTACCCACCTTATAAAAATTTCGTCCTCGAAATTAAGATGATCGCACCCCCTTCTTGGTCAAACATAGTCAAGGGTCAATCACTAGTCAATTTTCTCAACATCCTAGTACTGGGTCATCCGCTGGTCAACTTCTTAAGATTTTACCTATGCTAGCTACCTAAGTGTTGACAACCAGAATTTAGCAAAAAGAGAAACTCTATAATAGGCTAGCTCTTAACTTCCCAATCCTATTAGGGCTGATACTATACTCTCATTAGCTACAGGTTTATAAACACACATTCACCATATCAAGGACTAACCTATATATATATCCACAGTTGATACTAATAGGGGTAACATCCCTATTTCCTGACAATCAAGGTCCTAAGAATTTTATCTAAACCATGCAATTTGAAGGAATAGCATACATGGTCAGGGCATACTGTTGCAGTTAGAAGTCTCACCTAGGTGCACTGGTCATTCTAGGTCAAAATAGTACTATGGTATCAACACACAAGCAATCTGTTGGCCCATTGGTCATATGGTCAAACTGATTTTAATAATTGATCAAACTCTGTCTCGATATATGGAGCTAGTCAGGATATCTCGGACTCTTGGACATGATCAAGAACGGCTATCTACTCAGTTCAAGACCGAAGCGTTGTTTGCCTGTTCGAGTCTGTATTTCTTTGAACAATGTAATCTTTTATTTTATTGAGTCTAGAAATACATTGTACACCGAGTCGTACTGGCAAATAGGCTATTTCAAAATGTTTTTAAAAATGTCCTTAGTTTTGAAAAACATTCGTATTTACAAAAGCTCCAAAAAGGTTTTCAAAATTCCCCAAAATCTATTTTGAAAAACCCTAACCAAACCCTGACAGAACTCGGCCAGAGTTCGGCCAGAGTTCGGTTAGTGGCCGTTTTGATTTTTGAATTCCTTGGAACTTGGTCCTCCTGCAGTTGCGGATTTGACCGAGATTTGCTCATCGAGTTCTGCCCGAATTCTGCCCGAATTCTGCCAGAATTCTGTCTTTGGAACTCCTATAAATAGAGAAGGATTTTGATCATTTTAACTCACTCATTCACTTTCAATCTTCTCTCTATTTAAAGCCTACTGTCTTTCAAAGAGTTTTTTTTTCTCGAGCTTTAATTTTTAGATCCTAAGCCAGTTACAATCATCTAGTCGATTTGCCAGTACGGTGCGGTCTAGAAGTTTCAGAGTAATTGTAATCAGAAGGCTTGATAGAAGAATACCTTTTCACAATTGAAGTTGGACGAGTTCTTCGTATCAAAGCTCGCGTTGTAGAAGTTACAAGGACTTCGTAAGAAAACTTGCGGTTTTGCCAATAGTGGATTCAACTGGTAGCAAGAGTTCTACCGACTGGACTAGTCCTCAACAGAGGAAAACCAGTATACATCGCTGTCTTTGCGTTTGCTTTCTTATCTCTGCCTTTATATTATTTAGTTGTGATTATTATTCTGTGATCTTGCTGCTAATAATTTTTAATTAGCATTATTCTACTGCCAACTCTATTCACCCCCCCCTCTAGAGTATTGCGCTTTACGATTTCGTTCCTACAATTGGTATCAGAGCGGGTGTTACAGGTAAAGCAAGGTAACATTATAATTATTTATTCATTTAATTAATTGTTATATAGATCACAGCACAATACATGGCAACTATGAAATTCACAAGTGAAGGCCAGGCCACAAACAGACTCCACTGTTTGATGGTACAAATTATACCTATTGAAAAACACAGATGAGTTTCTTCTTGAAATCTCTTGATTTTGATTTATGGTCTATTGTTATTGATGGCTATCAAAAGCCACCTCGTATAAATATTGATGGAGTTTTAACTGAAAAACCCCATAACAGATATACAGAGGAAGAAAAGAAAAAGGCCAGTCTTGACGCACGTGCTATTAACACTTTATTTTGTGCTTTAGACAGAACTGAATTTAACAGGGTGTCTATCTGCACAACTGCTAATGAAGTGTGGAAGCTTTTTGAAGTCACACATGAAGGCACGACTCAAGTCAAAGAATCAAAAGTCAGCAGACTTACTCAGGAGTACGAGGCGTTCAAAATGAAGCCCAACGAAACAGTTACTCAGATGTTCGAGAGATTCTTGGATATTGTAAATCCTTTGTCCTTCCTAGGCAAAGATTACAGTAACCATAAAAAGATTCGTAAACTCCTGCGAGCACTTTCAAAGAACTGGATTCCGAAGGCTACTGCAATTATTGAAGGAAACGACCTCACTACCATGACACTCGAAGTACTCATGGGTAAGCAACTCACTCATGAACTGGAGCTACAAGATTTTGAAGAGCCTGCACCAAAGGAGAAGACGGTCGCTTTCAAGGATCGGCAAAAAAAAAGCTGCTGAAGGTGATTCAGACAGCAGTGAATCTGATGCTGAAGATCAAGCACTCCTAGCAAGGAAATTCAAAAGATTCATGAGATATGAGAAGAAAGCCAAAGAAAACAATAGCAGCAACAACTGGTATCAAGATGATGCTGTCTGCTATGGCTGCAAGAAGAAGGAACACATGAAGAAGGATTGTCCTACAAACTCATCATCAAGCAAGAAGAGCAACAGGTATGAGAAAGGGAACCTGAAGAGATCAACATCTCGGAAGTATGCCAATACCAGCATATGGCATGAAAGTGAAGCCAGCGACTCAGAAGATGAACAATTAGAAGATGCTACAAATGTATGCTTTATGGCATCCGATCAGGTACTCTCTGAACCTATAGTTGATACATATGATGACTTCACCTTTGAGCAATTAGGAGAAGCCTTCAGTGAACTGATAAGTGATTACAGGAAACTGCGTAGCAAATATCAGACCTCTAAGAAGGTACTCAAAGAGTACAAAGGTAAAATAGGAAGACTTACCAACCTACTAGCTGAGGTTAAAGATAATGTTAGTGAGTCTGGTGAGCTTTCTTCTATTAAGCTCTTATTACATGAGACTACCAAGTCATCCAAAGAAAAAGACAAGGTTATTGACCAACTGAAAGAAGAACTTTCTAAAGAGAAGAAAAGTCTTCAAAGTGCATAAGTCAGAATGGAAGCACTTACTTCTGACTATACTAAGTTATATGACACTTCCAAAAGATTGGAAATTAGGTTAGGAAAATAGCCTGAGACTGTTGCTTCCTACCCTAACACGTGTCACTTACCGAATAATCGGAACATTCCCAAACCAAACACTGTCAGACCTAACCATATCAAACCTTTACCCCAAAAGGTTAAGCCCAAATAGGATTATAGGTATACTTTCTTCTATACTAGAAAACCTAAACCTACCAACCATGCACACCACTCAGCTTTCAACACTCAACATGCACAATGTCATTATTGTGGCCACACTGGCCATATTTCTCCTGCATGTAGAATCAGAAAGCTTGTTGATTTAAATATTTATGCATGGATACCAAAAGCTAACATCTCAGGACCCTACAAAAAATGGGTACCAAAAGTTTCATCTGCAAATTGTTTTGTAGGTGGAACACCTTTCACATGTTAAAAGCAAATGGATCCTCGACAGCGGTTGTTCACGGCATATGACCGGTGACGCTACATTATTTGCAATACTGTCGAAGAAGAAGAAGGAAGGCTATGTCCCCTTCGGTAACAACTTGAAAGGGTATATCATTGGTATCGGTGATGTTGGTAAGTCTCCCTATCCTGTGATTAAGGATGTCTGTCTGGTTACCGAGTTGAAACATAATCTACTCAGCATAAGTCATTTAGCTGATCATGGTTATGACATCAACTTTGGCAAAGACAAATGTACTATAGTTGATAGCTCAACTGGTAGTACTATCTTTGAAGGTATTAGGGAAGACAACATATATGTTTTCTATTTGTTGGAAGAAACTAACATTTCAGGTAGATGCTTAATGGCTAAAAGTGATGAGAGTCATCTGTGGCATATGAGACTCGGTCACACAAATATGGATACAATCTCAAGATTATCCACGAAGAAGCTAGTACGCGGTTTACCGAACATAACATTCAAGAAGGATTCGGTATGCAGCCAATGTGAAAAGAACAAAGCTACCAGATCCACATTCAAGCCAGTAAACGTAGTATGTACTACTAGACCTCTACAATTGCTACATATGGACTTATTTGGTCCTAGCAGAATTGCTAGCCTCAAAGGTAAGTTATATGCTTTTGTAATTGTAGATGATTACTCTAGATACACGTGGGTATACTTTTTGACACGCAAGAATGATGTATTATCCGAATTTGTCGTTTTTTGTAAGAAAGTACAGAATGAAAAAGGTTACATGATCACTCGTATTAGAAGCGATCATGGTGGCGAATTCGAGAATGCAGAGTTTGAGCAATTTTGTGACACACACGGTTTTGTACACGAGTTCTCCTGTCCTAGGACTCCACAACAAAATGGAATTGTGGAACGTAAGAACAGAACTCTATCCGAAATGGCCAGAATAATGTTAAACCAGTTTAGTCTACCCAAATATTTCTGGGCTGAAGCTGTCAATACAGCTTGTTTTGTTCTCAATAGAGTTCTAATTCGACCCAAATCGAAGAAGACTCCATTTGAGTTATGGTTTGATAGAATTCCATCAGTTTCATATTTTAGAATATTTGGTTGTAAATGCTTTATTCTTAATACAAAAGATAATTTGGGAAAGTTTGACGAAAAGGCCGATGAAGGTATATTTTTAGGTTATGCGGCCAAGAGCAAAGGATACAGAGTCTTCAACAAACAAACTATGATCATCGAAGAATCAATCAACGTCACCTTTGATGAATTGAATCAAATGACTATCGATGACAATGACGAAGATCTAACTGTACCAAGTTCAACACCAGCTGATTATCCAAGAGAAGAACCCGGAAGCAGCTACCTTCGGAGTCTGTCGAAAAGATTGAAATTTATGGCTGATCATCCAAAGGATTTGGTAATTGGTGATATTACCAAAGGTGTAAGTACTCGTACATCCAGTAGAGATATTATTTCTAGTGTTGCATTCATTTCACAGCTAGAACCCAAAACCATTGATGAAGCATATAGTGATCATTTTTGGTTAGATGCTATGCATGAGGAATTAAACCAATTTGAACGGAATCAAGTTTGGGAACTTGTTCCCAAGCCTATTGATCATCCGGTCATTGGCACCCGTTGGGTATTCCGAAATAAACTTAATGAGAATGGTTTAGTGACTCGTAATAAGGCTCGACTCGTAGCTCAAGGATACAATCAGGAAGAAGGTATCGACTACGATGAGACTTATGCTCCAGTTGCGAGAATAGAATCCATTCGCATATTATGTGCATTTGTATGTTTTCATAATTTCAAATTATTTCAAATGGATGTCAAGAGTGTATTTTTAAATGGTTTTATAAAAGAAGAAGTTTTTGTAGCACAACCTTCAGGTTTCACAGATTTTAAAAACCCTGATCATGTTTTCAAGTTGAAGAAAGCTTTATACGGTTTAAAACAAGCCCCTCGTGCTTGGTATGATCGTCTAAGCTCTTTTCTACTTGATAACAGTTTTTCAAAGGGAAAGGTTGACACTACACTTTTTATTAAGTCTTTGAATAATAATATCCTTTTAATACAAGTCTATTTTGATGATATTATATTTGGATCTACTAATGAATCTCTTTGTCAAGAATTCTCTAAGTGTATGCAGAATGAGTTTGAGATGAGCATGATGGGAAAGATAAAATTCTTTCTCGGACTGTAAATCAAACAAACTGACAATGGAACATTCATAAATCAAGCCGAGTACACAAAAGATTTGCTAAAAAAGTTTGATCTGGACAATGTCAAACCTATTGGCACTCCGATGGTAACTTCAACAAAGCTTGATATTGATGAACAAGGCAAGCCTGTCGACACACGTAAGTATCGAGGTATGATCGGTAGTTTACTTTATTTAACTGCTAGTCGTCCAGATATTATGTTTAGTGTTTGCCTGTGTGCACGTTTTCAAGCTAATCCAAAGGAATCACATCTGTGTGCAGTTAAGCGTATCTTTCGATACCTTAAGGGCACTTCTTCTGTTGGCTTATGGTATCCTAAAACCAAGTCCTTTGACCTTATTGGTTACTCGGATATAGATTTTGCTGGATGCAAAGTTGATAGAAAAAGTACCAGCGGCACATGTCATTTCTTAGGCAAGGCTTTAGTCTCATGGTTTAGTAAAAAGCAAAATTATGTAGCCCTATCAACAACAGAGGCTGAGTATATCGCCGCAGGACGTTGTTGTTCTCAGATTTTGTGGATGAAACAAACCTTGGAAGACTATAATTTATTTTTCACACACATTCCCATTTTCTGTGACAACACGAGCACAATTAATTTGACTAAGAATCCAGTATGTCACTCTCGTACTAAGCATATCGAGATTCGACATCATTTTCTTAGAGATCATCATCAGAATGGAGATATTGACCTTGTATACATAGACACTGAGAATCAATTAGCTGACATCTTCACAAAACCTCTAGCAGAAGATCGTTTCAATTATTTACATCGAGAATTAGGAATTTTGGACGTCAATAATGTTAATTAATTTTGTTTTATGATTATATTTCAATACGCAAAAACTGTGTTAGAGACAAGCCAATAAAGAGTCTGTCTGTCACCACAACTACGGTTGAAGCGAAGCGGTACTTAAGAGTTCTCCGATGAACCTCCGCCAGCTGGGACAGTACTCCTACAGCTAATCTGAGACAGTCGCTGTGTAACAAAATTTAATCTATAAAATAATATTAATTATATTAATTGAAGGTTGAAATTACTAATCTTTGAATTAAATTTTTGAAATGAGTCAAGGATGATGAGGAGATGTGATGATGATGTATTAGCTGATTTTGAGACTTAGTTATTGTCTACTGTACACTTGGAAATGCTCCGACATTCCAAGTTTCTTTCTTTTAGCGTTTATTATCAGTTTTTTTTAGGACTTGTACTGGATATTTTTTGATGTCTCTTGAACATTATTTTATTTTTATGGGATGCGTAGTTTATCTTTCATATCAGTTTATTTATTCTTTATAGCATCTTTATCTGCTTCTATATTATAAACTGCCTGTGAAATAATTCCCTGTTATGTCTTGTATATTCTCACTGCATGAGATATTATTTTCTTGTGTTTCTTCACTGTTGTAGCTTATGCATTAATTACGGGGGAGCCTATTTCTTCGTAATTATTTTGCTAAGTGACAACGGGGGAGAAAAAGGATCTAACATTTTATTTTGAGAATAATACAGGGATTGAACAATTTTGAACAATTTTTTTGTGGTATCTTATCTCAAAAGATGTTATATCATTCATAGCTTGTCAATTATCAAAATGGGGGAGATTGTTGGCCCATTGGTCATATGGTCAAACTGATTTTAATAATTGATCAAACTCTGTCTCGATATATGGAGCTAGTCAGGATATCTCGGACTCTTGGACATGATTAAGAACGGCTATCTACTCAGTTCAAGACCGAAGCGTTGTTTGCCTGTTCGAGTCTGTATTTCTTTGAGCAATGTAATCTTTTATTTTATTGAGTCTAGAAATATATTGTACACCGAGTCGTACTGGCAAATAGGCTATTCCAAAATAATTTTAAAATGTTTTTAAAAATGTCCTTAGTTTTGAAAAATATTCGTATTTACAAAAGCTCCAAAAAGGTTTTCAAAATTTTCCAAAATCTATTTTGAAAACCCTAACCAAACCCTGACAGAACTCGGCCAGAGTTCGGCCAGAGTTCGGTTAGTGGCCGTTTTGATTTTTGAATTCCTTGGAACTTGGTCCTCCTGCAGTTGCGGATTTGACCGAGATTTGTTCATCGAGTTCTGCCCGAATTCTGCCCGAATTCTGCCAGAATTCTGTCTTTGGAACTCCTATAAATAGAGAAGGATTTCGATCATTTTAACTCACTCATTCACTTTCAATCTTCTCTCTATTTAAAGCCTACTGTCTTCCAAAGAGTTTTTTTTCTCGAGCTTTAATTTTCAGATCCCAAGCCAGTTACAATCCTCTAGTCGATTTGCCAGTGCGGTACGGTCTAGAAGTTTCAGAGTGATTGTAATCAGAAGGCTTGATAGAAGAATACCTCTTCACAATTGAAGTTGGACGAGTTCTTTGTATCAAAGCTCGCGTTGTAGAAGTTGCAAGGACTTCGTAAGAAAACTTGCGGTTTTGCCAATGGTGGATTCAACTGGTAGCAAGAGTTCTACCGACTGGACTAGTCCTCAACAGAGGAAAACCAGTATACATCGTTGTCTTTGCGTTTGTTTTCTTATCTCTGCCTTTACATTATTTAGTTGTGATTATTATTCTGTGATCTTGCTGCTAATAATTTTTAATTAGCATTATTCCGCTGTCAACTCTATTTACCCCCCCTCTAGAGTATTGCGCTTTACGATTTCGTTCCTACACAATCTAGGGTGTCCTAATTGGGAAGGTAAGGGAACAACAACCATCAAGGTTGTAAGGGTTGTCTACCATCCTATATAAGAAATTAGTCATTAACAAACAACTGAGAAATTATTAAAAGGTTACTATTCCATAAAATGGTAAAAATTGAAAATTTAGGCACAACAAATCACAAATAGATTTTTGTCTTGACAAGATCTACGTTGATCAATTTCGGGATAATTCGAGATTTGGACAAGATGGGGAATCAATGAAATCAAGTATGAGCACGAGCATCCAATGATGAAGATCCAGGTCATGATTAAATTTAATTCAACTGGATACGAATACGAGGTTCATAGGCGATAAAAATAATTCCAAGAAGAATTGTCAAGGCTGTTGCAGGTAAGATTCTAGGACAAGTTTAACTATGTCTCCATCCACGTAGATTAATATAAAAAGCGAACCAAAACGCAATAGGTTGATCAGACCATCATACGCCGGTTCTGATTAGACAATATGTTAGTGGGTGCGCACCCAATAAGATATGTCATGATCAAGCTCGAAAAGGATAAGCTTGTAAAATTGAGGATAATTAGCAGCATAGGATATAAGTAAGGGTGGTAGTGATGAACGAAGATACATAGTCCAGATTCTTAACTAAATGGGTCAAGCAATCAAGTTAAGGTACAAGGTTAAGCATTTAAGGAATCAAGCAGAACATCATCACATGTCGGGTCGAAGGAATTGAGTCAAGGCTGGATCTCTAATTGAAATCAGAAATAATTCAGTATCATGGTAGAGGTTATAGTTTAGCCATTTGACCAGAAAATCATATTAAGAAAATAGAGTACAAGGAGACGGGTTTTAGTGGGACATGATAATACCTATACGAAGGTGAGTTCGTCTAGGTCTTGCATATAAGATTTGTTGGAGGGTAACAGCTAGTATTACATTCTGAATGTCAAGGTCACGATAAAGAACGTCAAAGGATCTCAAAATAGAAAGTGGGGGTTCAAGAGGTGGTAAATAAATGCACAAGATAAGGAAGATCAAGTTAATCATTTGTTTCTGATACCCTTAAGTTCATCTGGTCATAACTTGCCAATCGTATCCTTACCTCACCAGTCTCCATATAAAAATTTAACCTTTACCTAAACCTTTACCATGACTACCGTAGGCAATTTCTAATTTCCAAACATTACTCATGAAGCATAGCCTTCACATTTAGGAATCAACATTAACCATTTATTCAAATTTCCAAATTCTTTCACCTTGTCTTAAATTTGGCCCGAAACCTCTAAATCCCGTTTACGAATCCCTTGAACTTGTTCAAATGGTTCTCCTCGTGTTATTTAATTTAAATACCTTTAGTCCTTACAAAACTTATCCTCCATCAAAAAAATCAACTTCCGTATTTTCTTCGACATACACCTTTGAATATTATTCTCCTAAAAAAAATTCCACAACAATCTCTAAATTTCTATAACTTTATGTTCCCTCTATCCCTAGTCATTTCCTTACAATATCTTGTTCAATATCCTTATTGAATGCAATTAATTTTTCTTTTCTATTACTAACCTTCTACATAGCCT
This sequence comes from Iris pallida, assembly GCA_029216955.1. Classification (NCBI taxonomy): domain Eukaryota; kingdom Viridiplantae; phylum Streptophyta; class Magnoliopsida; order Asparagales; family Iridaceae; genus Iris; species Iris pallida. The sequence continues at coordinate 7,569,759 of JANAVB010016197.1, read as the reverse complement.
TAGGGTAAAACTTCCCAAGAATCAATAACCAGAGTTTCAAGGTTCTCAAATCTAGGTTGACCTTGAATATCCTCATCAGTTTGAATACACCTATAAACTATCTCATAATCCCAAAATCTCCCTAAGTGTGATTGTTTCTAGATTGGTAGTGTACATCTCTTGATTCTATTCGAGACCTTTACCACATTTCTATCTCAAGGTTTCAATATTGAACACTCCACATTTTGATTTCCTCTAGATAATCATATAATAATCAGTTATGTCTCCTCTGAGCTACATGATTCACATCACTTCTTCAGTCTTTTCCAGGCAGAAGATATGAAGATTCAAGGGTTTCGAGGTACATCTGGTAGGGATGATAAGATATGGGTGATTGGTGTAATTAGACAGAGTTTAAGATAAAAGAATGCAAGGAAATAATGGCAAGAAGGAGTAATGAAGATCTGTTCTTTCTCATCTGTTCAAACGAGATGAACCCATCAAGCTCAAATTCAATAGCAAGAAATGAGGGTGAATCCAAACAAGAGAAAAAAGGAATTCCAATTGAAGATCAAAAATGAGTTTCTCAGGGGTCGTCCCAGGAATCTCTCAAAGAATCCTAAGTGTGATTGAGTGCCTTGAATTTGAAAATATTAAATACAAAATTAAAATCAACAACTACAAAATTTTATCAAAATCATCAACTAATACCAGGATTCAAAGTTCTACAATGAATCCACCAAAATCAAATTCAAATCAAGGAAAAAGGTGAATCAAAATAAGGAAAAGGGAGTTTAAATCAGAGTTTAAAATAAGATTCTCAAGGGTCATCCCAGGAATCTCTCACGGAATCCTAACAGTGATTGAGTATCCTCTCATCCTAACATCTTAATTTCTATATCCTATAGCAGGCTTGTAGTAGTACAGCTAAGTCGTTGCACTACTATAAAATTGCACTAATGTGAATCTCGACCTGCATGGGCCACCACTAAAAATGTGTCATGACCCGCACCCTAGAGTAAGGGCACGAGACGTGGGTACGTCCAGCCTACGCCGCAGTGTCAGCGGTAGAACGCTGTCCTAGGTCTCATGCATCTAACAGTATAAGGCTAAGCAGTTTATACTCTCCGAATGGGGATGACATAGCAGAATGTAAACTCAATCACATCTAAGGTAGAGCATAATGGAAGATAGATAAAACATGAAATCCAAAAGAGATACAGCAGATAGAAGTCTAAGTGTCTAAGATACACAAACCCAGAAATATATCTCAAAGCTCAAATACAGTAATCCATAAATACAACTCAAGACAACTGAAAAATAAGCTATAAGCAAAACCCTAGCTATCTATACAACCTCTACTGTGTCTCCTCTAGGCTAGCAGGCAACCTCCAGGCTATCTGTAAAATTTATCAACAGGTCCAGTCAGGATAGGAGCGAGCACAATACATCTCAACAGTTCATAGCAGGTTAGAAAATATAATCATGCAGTAAAGTAAGATACAGGTACTGAAAGAAATACAGTATGTAAACAGAGAGAGAACTGTAATAGAAATATCTACTATACATAGAGAACTAACATTGGCTAGTGAGTCAGAGTACAATATAGACATGTAAATGGCATAGGATGATTCTGATGAGACACTACGGAATGATTCTGATGAGATACTACTTGGATATTATTCACATGTCCACTTCTACTCCCCCGTACCCCCCAATCAATACACAAGGATCCAGCCAGGTTATGTTATGATTCATGCAACGGTCCCCGAAGGGTGGTACACGATAGTCCCATAAATGGGGATTCTAGGAAGCCCAATAAATGGGAGGATTCAAGGAAGACTCTGTGATCATGAGAGTACATATCACAAGTGATTCAATGAACCAATAAAGCATAGTGATACGTCATGTAAGTAAAACGCACAGAATATGAAGTATCCGATGCTCCCTGAGGGGATAACATCTCAAGAAGGGATCCATATAGTACTAATCCGTGTGACCAACGTGACAGTATCAAGTAAAGTAATTTAAAGCAGGAAAATAATTCTAAACAGGATATGAAATGATCAGAGAATGTACTCGCCTGGTATCCTGAATGTCCGAAGAGAATATACTGTCCGAGGAGTGGTGTCTGTCTCCTATAGAACAGTACAAGTCACAACAAGTCTAAAATAAGGAAATAGACTGCTACAATGCATCTACATGAAGTTTGGGATCAATCTAGGCTAAAGTCAACCCTTGGTCAACTCTAGTCAACTAGACTAGTCAAACTAGGTCAACTAGGTCAAACCTAAACCAAACAAGTCTATACTAGTCTAACTAGTCTATTCTAGGCCTAATCAAGACTAAACAAGTCTAACTAAACTCTCACTAGGCAAACAGATACACCATAGGCTAAGAGGCCTAGGCTATAGGCTATATCATGCCTAAGCCAAACCATAAACACATATACACATAATAATATATATATCTAATATATTGTAGTACACTCATAACATATAGGCTACCTATATGTATATCCCATATATATATATATATATATATATATATATATATATATATATATATATATATATATATATATGTATCACTATTCACATATTCATATACATAGATATATATAGGAAAGCTATATATATAGGCACATATATATATATATATATATATATATATATATATATATATATATATATATATATATATATATATATATAGAGAGAGAGAGGTAAAAGAGTAAGTGAGTATGTGTGTGTTTGGCATGTGTGTGAAAGGATATGTGTTAATGTTCTAAAATTTAGTGATAGGTAGGTGTATGTGACATGGGATACATGATATCAAAGGGTGTATGAATGCATGTGTGTAAAAGGTTATAGGTTAACTCAGTTTATAGAAATACATACATACATACTTACCTTGTATACATGCATACATACATATCATGTATATTACATTTACATGATACATACATGTATACTTGTATTATATTATACTTACATTCATGCATATTAGATACTTGTATTTATATTAATATATTACAAATATTCATTTCATTCATGCATCTATGCATTACCTACATGTTTTATACATATGCATACATTGTATATTCATATCATTTCATACATTAACATAGAGACATACAAACATGCACACATCATATATTTCATACCTTGCATTACCTTACATATCATGTTATATACTATCATTCATTCCTTTCATATATTATATTATCTTTAAGTTGAATACATCATATATGGATACAATACATTATCTTGCATGCTTGCATCATATATTACATTCTATATTACCTATATACATGTATTTCCTCCATTCATTCATACTTGCATCATATACTCTATATTACCATACATGTTATCATTATATATTGCATTACAATATTTATACATTATGCATTCATATCTATCATTACATATATATCTTGCATTCATATCTAGCATTCATTATATACTTTCATGCATACATTGTATATCATTCTTTCATTCATGCATTGCTTATATGCATTATATTAATTGCATTCCTACATGCTTGCATTCAACCATATATACATTAATATAAAGAAAATATATATCATATATATATCATTTCATTCATCTAACATATCATGCATTACATACTCTATATTCATTTAATATCCATACTACATAGGCTCATAGGTTACACAAAATGCATATATCGTATAGTCACTCTTCTACTTAAAACCAATACTGTACCAATTGGGCATTCACTAAATTCTAGGATTAAAGTATGTCGTAGCCCTTTGTGTTAGCTTTCCGAAACTTTAAACGGGTCGCATTTTCATGTCCGGAAGCTCCCGGAATCGCAAAAATACCGAAACGTGTTCGTCTTTCGTACAACTGACACTCAAATAATTCTACAGAAAGTTACAAAAAGAATTTGGCTTATTAAAATATATTTGGAAAGCTAACTTCGATACGGTTCTTTTAAAAAAATGGGAGATAAATCGGAGTTCTAAGCTAAAAGTTATGACATTTCTAATTTGCTTTGGTTAATAAAAACGTGGATGAAAATTATGACGGATTTGACAAAAGAACACATATAGGCCAAGATACATGGATACAAACATAGGTATCCAAATGAAACTCATTCTAACCATCTTAACTAAGATCAATCCACTCTCTAACCATTCTAAAACCGAATTTAAATATCTATTTAAACTATTATCATACATACATACACATGGGATGTCCTAATTTGGGATCTATCAAGTAGGACAGAAGACACATACCTAAAATTCTTAAAAAAGCTCCAAATGGTCTCAAATTTGAATCTAAATGGGACACATGCATAAGGATAGATCCTACGGATTCAAAACTAATTTATATGCAAAGGAAATCGATTTAGAGGATGGGTTTTACCTATTGGGAGTGGAATCCCAATGAAATCCTTTAGGACACGGCTCCGATACGAAGATCCCACAAAGTGGACACTCCTTCTTGCACTCCTCTTCCAATCCTTGGTAGCACCCTCCCCTTAGAGAATGGGAATGATTGAGGAAAGGTTTGGTGAAGGAATGATTTGATTTGGAGATCAAATCAATGGGAAGGCTCTCTAAAATTGGGGAAGAACAAAAGGAAAATAAAAGAGGCAAGATTGTAATGAATGAAATGAATCATTCTCCCCTAAAGGTGGCTACCATAAAGAGTCCATTAGGGCTAATGGGAAATATCCTAATTGCCCCTCTCTAGTCTCATATGGTTAAGTCTAGACTAGGTTCAAGTTTGGGGTCAAAATGATCTAGTTTTGAGTCTCTAACTTAACCATTCTAACATGATAAAAATTAGTTTAATTAACTAACTTAATGTTGGGTCTTGTGAGCCATGCTTAACTTAATATTGGGTCCCATCTAGAGTTCAAGCTACCCGGGTCACAATACAAGTCGGAACGAGACGAAACTCAAACCCGACTAAACAAATCCAATAAAAACAATATTAAAAATATAAAATTTTCCTAAAATATTAAAATATAAAAAATGGCCAAAATCATAATACATTAATTTAAATATTATTAAAATAGTCTAAAATTCACCAATTAATCAAAATCCTAAATAATTCAAAAGTCACAAAATGACCAAAATACCCTTAGCCTAAAAAGTTGTAAATAGTCATTCTAATCACATGGTTAGGTCCCCATGGTCATGGTTAGTCTCTAAGCTTAGCAAAACTAGGAATTAACTAGTTAACCATCAAAATCACAATTCAATATTTTAAATAGTTTTAAATTGATTAAAAAATTACCAAAAATCACAACATGAGTTAAATCTTATTATCGATTAATCAAAATTATAAAATTTCAAAATTACCCTCATTTGGAAAACTGGGTGTTACACTATGCGCATATACAGAAGACGCAACGTAAATCTTGTCCATGTGTAAATTATGCAGAATTTCCCATGCATAGATTGTACAAAATTTTCCATGCGCGTATTGTGCAGAATTTTATATGCGCAGATTGTGCAGAATTTCCAATGCACAGATTGTGTCAAAAATCTTATGCACGGATGTTCAGAAATTTCCATGTGCAGATTGTGCAGAATTTTCCATGCGCTGATTGTGCAAAATTTCCTATGCACGGATATGCAGAAATTTCCATGCGCGGATTATGCAAAAATTCCATGCGCGAGTTGTGCAGAATTTTCCATGCATGAATTTGTCCAGAATTTCGCATGCGCGGAATTGCCCAAGTTTGTCCACGCACGGATTGCTCATGCGCATGACTTTCTATGTGCATCATTTCCTATGTGCATGACTTTCTATGCATATCTCCGTCGCACGAATCTATGCAAGTTTCTCGTATTTTATAATGTGGATGTTCTTGATCTTCTTTGCATGATTTCTGTACTTGGCCTAAATTACGATGACCCGACTTGACAACTTGATAATCTTGAGCTAGTAACTTGAACATGGTAATATGATCTCGTCTTGATAATCTTGATATTGGCCCGTCGAGGCGCACTCCTAACAAGTATTCTTGATCTGACAAGTAAACCTGACATGACATGTATAACCTTGATTATTGTTGTGACAGCTATTCCTGTCTGGCTAGTGTAACTCTTGTCTTGACTCCGTGGTAGATTTCCCGATTGTGATTGTACAAGCTACATGTCTTGTCTTGCTTCATATCAAGGACATGGATTTCTGGTTACCTTGGTCAGGGATTCATAATGAATCTGACTAGGTTAAATGACTAGATTGATCAAGTAGCTCATATAGGAAGATTTTTCAGTACAGGCAATTCCGTTATCTCGACCACACCTGTGGACTTGTAGCCTGCCGTCGAGTAGGGCGCATTTCCAGCACACTGTCATGTGTTGCACTTCTTGTATCCTAAGTACTCAAGTACTCCAAAAATCTTGATAACTCTTGTAACTTGATAACACTCGTAACTTTCGCCTGGATAACCTGGATAGTCTGCAGGGCTTATGACTGCGGGAATATCTAAACTACATCTTGTTAGTAACTAGGCATGTGATCCTAGTTAGCTAATGATAGCAAGCCGTAGGACTTGATTGGCCGTGCCTGAATGATTGTCTCATGATTAACATGGAAATTATATTCCAACTCTTGTTCTTCCTGATGTAAGCAAGTATGTTCACTTTAACTCTTGTTATTTATGTTATTATCAATATGTTGCTTGTATCGGTTCTTCTATTCTTTATATGTTGGTTTTAGTTCATAAGTGGAACCTCCCTTGTGGTACTTGCTCTTTTTGGGGTCTGACCCAGCTGGTTTTGTATGACCAAATTTCGGAGTGACACCCGAGGATCTACCTGTCTTCCAGCTAGATGGTGAATCCCAGAAGTAACCGAGACAACGAGTGAGTGTCTTATTTTGCTCTCCTACTTTACTGTAACTTATTATTTTAAGGCATTTAGCCGTCGAGCATGTGTTAGCTCGTGTTGTAACTTTATTTGTCTGCCTAAGGGCTATAACATGATTGACAAATCCTAGGGTTGATCATTTAAGACTTAACTCTTGTTAGTCTTTGCAATTTGTATAAATAGTTTCATGATCATCTAAATATATAATGTTTGGGGCGCCTTACTTTTGTATGTCTGATGATTTAACATCTTGTAACATCTATTTGCTTGCTTGAGATTGAGACACTAGGCTTGTTCTTGACCATAAGAGACTGATGGATTGTAGATAAACCCTCATGCATCTAGACAGTCATAATCATATTGTGAAGTGTGTTATACTCCAATGTACGTAACTGGCTGTGTCTGTCCTCCGCTTTTTAGTATTCTGGTTCTGGGGTGTGACACCCTTACATGTGGGAACTAGGCGATTTGAAAGCCACGGATGGAGGATCTACTCTGGTACAAGGACTTGCATGGTCCGTTGGAGGTTGACATCACAAAGCTATCGGATAAAGCTGCTAAAGACTAAAAATGACTGGATCAAAAGTCCGTTGGGTTCATCCGCCAATGGTTGTATGAATCAGTGTTTTACCACGTATTCATGGAGAGTTTGGCAAAAGTATTGTGGAAGAAGTTGCATTCGCTATAAAAAAGAAAGATGACAGGCAACAAAGCATTTTTTATTCGTCAACTCGTCAACTCGAAGTACACGAAGGGTACCCCAATGGCATAACATCTGAGCGAGGTTTAAGGTATCATCAATCAGTTGTCTATGTTGAAGGTGATGATTGATGATGAGCTTCATGTCATACTGCTTTTGAGTTCTCTATCGGAAAGTTGGGAGACATTGGTGGTGTTGGTGTGCAACTCCACACCGGATGGAGTTATCACGATGGAGGTAGTCAAAAGTAGCTTGTTAAATGAGGAGGTATGGTGCAAGAAAGTTGAATTGTCGCAGGAGTCTGCTCTGGTGGCTTCCTACAGGAAGGGAAGGCTCAAGTCACATGCGAGGACACGAGAGAGTTCTCGGGATCTAGCGACCGTGGATCGCAATGAGGGCTGATATCATGAAGAGATTATGAGCATCTATTATTCAATAGTACAATAGAGTGGTCTGGTCAATGAGACCTATTTTGGTCCAAAGAATAAAAGACCATGTTTTGGGTCTTGAAGTGTTATATTAAAATAAAATAAGTACAATTCTTTATTGTTAGCACAATATCTTTATGTGAACTTACTAATATGTACATACACATAGGCATTGGAATTACATAAAGCACATTTTTTCATTCTTGAGTTAAATTCATATGAATATGTTAATCTTATGAGATATGCAGACGTAAGTTATTTATCTGATTCCCATAATAGGATACGAGATATGTTTTCTTAATATTATTGCAGGTATTCCTGAGATCAGTCAAACAAATCTCTGCAAAACCTCGACAAATCATCTTGGTACTTAATGAAGTAAACTGATAATGCGTATTACTAAGATTTCACCATTTCAACGTATCAGGGGGATTACGAGTTTCCAGGAATCACAAATAAAACGTTAACTCTTCATGAGGTAATGAATATAAATGTATTGGCAAATAAAGTATTGGGGGGTTAATTACTTATTTGAATCGATGTAAGCACTAAATATAATATCTTTTTTAATGGGAGTATCACGTAGATGCAAGCATCCTGAAGATGTTAATGGAGATATCTTGAACAATGCCTTTGCGCGTTGTAAGATTTTCCTTTTAGTTTTTTTCTACTAGGTTTTCTTTTCTTTTCCTTCAATGAGATTTTTTCCCACTGGATTTTTTCCTGTTTTTAATGAGGCACTAACTTGGATTTCTGAAGAATCATATTTCTGAAAATATATTGTAATCTTTTTGGGCTTTAATATTATTGTACTATTTTCTTTTACGATTTTTTCAAGCGATGAATTTTTTCTTAGAAATATTTTAATGATGGCAATGATTAAATTGAGCATCCAAGAGGGAGTGTTATAATTTGTGGATAAATCTAATTGTGGATGTCTACAACTAGCCTTATCATATTCCATCATTATAAATAATGTTAATAAAGAGAAGCCTCTGCTATTGATCATGCTACACTATTTCTCTTTCTTTTCCAATTTTATAACAAATAATTTTTTTTGGGACCGAAAAATTAACTACTTTGGAGAATATTTACTGATATAATATAAAAGTATAGAATTTCAAGTTAGAAAATGGAAATAGTTAAAAATATTTAGTTACAATTAAGTCTTTATTTTATTAAATGTATGACTATCAACAATGGAAGAGGTTCGATCAATTGTACATTTTGACTTTAATCAAATTTTGTAGCACTTGAACGTTATAGTGGGTACTTGTCCATACTTGAAAATTTCTAAAAATGTCAGAGCCACTCCAATTTTGGAGCGTGTTGTCACGGACTTAGTATTTTTGCTACACTTCGACTCGTGCGGCGCACAAGCTTCCTACTCGAAGGCCTGTACCAGCCTTCCTGAACCCGCTTAGCTAGATCGCTAAGACGATATTGAGAATATTTGAAGCAAAAGAGAGAGTGGAAGTATGAAAACTTTACTATACTAGAAAGAGATTGCAACTTTGGGTGGTGAAGAACAAATGAGGTCTCCCCCTTATTTATAGTGCCCATAGGGCTTACATGAAAACTTTTGGAATCGACATATTCCAGGGATTATTCTCCTACTAGATAAGAACAAATGAAGGTTCTAGTACATCCAGAAAGATCATGAGACATCTAGAAAGGTCTTGAGTCTTCTGGAAGATTCTCGGGTTCTCTGGAAGATTCTGGGGCCTTCTAAAAAGTTTCACCATCTTCTAGAATATTCTGGAAGCTTCCCGCATAACCCCGGTCCGTAGAGTTACGCAAGTCCGTCTCGGTGGGGCACAAACTTTTGTGCATGACATTCTTTCTCACATGTTTTGTCGATGCCCTCGTCGATGGGTGCACCAAGTCTTGAGACGATGTCCACTCTCGTAGGCATGGTCGTTGTGCTTCATCTTTCCTTTGTGCGTCTCGTGCGGCGTTTTCCTTTGCCCATCTTCTCCTCAAGATCGGAAGCAAACTGGTTTGCCGCACCAACTCTAGCCTGGGTTTGTGCCCTTCTCGGCACAGGACAAATCTTGTGCGGACTATCGAGTCGCAGATCCCCTTCGTCTCGTTGGTGCACATGGTTCTGCACACCTCCGCGCATGCGAGTCCCTTTGCAAGCTTGTCGATCCGAATGTCCCCTACGAGCTTTGAACAACTCCTTGCGCGAGTTACTCCGGCTCGTCGCTTCTGCCTCCGTGCTGCTTGCGACACGCTTCTCTGCACTCGTGCCCAACCCGGTAGCACGGTCCACCTCCCTCCATGAAAGTGGCTCTTCGGGACGCCCCTTGGCAACACCCTTGGTCTCGCACGGAAGGCCTTCCTCCTAGAAGCCTTCCTTCTTTTTGAGCACCGCTAGGTATGTCGTCTCCATTTTGCCATCCTTCTTGAGCTGAGTAGCTGAGATAGATTTCCCTTCAAAGGCTTGTCTACACCTTTGACGTCACTACAAAATAGCATCGTCGGTAAAATAGAGTGAAGCAATGTCCACCTTCTCGGCTTCATCATCGATGTGCAACGCCTTGAAGTATTACTCCACGTTCCATAAGAAGTTCTCAAATTCTTTGGCATCCCGCACACCGCTGAAGGATTTTGGCTCGGGGATCTTTCGTCTCATCGGTGCCTCCCTACTCGTAGGTTCACTGTTTGCAACGGCCTTCTCCAGAATGGCAACTTTGGTCTTTAGTTCTCCGCAACTCTTGACCACGGTCTTTAGCTCCTCGTAGCCTCAGACCTTTCTACACAAGTCCTCAATCTACGCACGATGCTCCTTGAGCTCCTCTTCAAGTACGGATCAGATCGCTTGGAATTGCTCCCGAAAGATTGCCATGGACGAAGCGACGTCACTCCCCAGCCCATCGTAGAACTCTTCTAGCCTCGTGTTGCTTTGCTCCACGAAGCCCATGCACATCTCCATGTCCCTCGTACCCGTCTCCAAGACTCTAACACGCTCGACAAGATCGGCAAGGCTACGCTCCACTGTAGACTCCTTGCTCTTGCCCCTCTTGTGCGTCTTGGCGAGCCCCTCCTTAGGCAACGTAGGTCCCTCCTAGATGTTTTAAGATGTCGACATGGCGCCAACAGACCTTCGCTCTGATATTACTTGTTACGGACTTAGTATTTTTGCTACAGTTCGACCCTGCGACGCACAAGCTTCTAGAAAGACCATGAGACATCTACAAAGGTCTTGAGTCTTCTGAAAGATTTTCGGGTCCTCTTGAAGATTCTGGGGCCTTCTGGAAAGTTCTATCATCTTCTAGAACATTCTGAAAGATTCCCGCATAACCTCGGTCCATAGAGTTACGCAAGTCGGTCTCGATGGGACGCAAACTTTTGTGCGTGACAGTGTGCTAGCTCCTCTATATTAATTTATGTGTCCACCAAATTTAATCGTACCAAACATGAAAGATAAATAAAGAGGGAAAAGAGGGAGACAAAACTTAAACAAGGAAGAAAAGAAAAATGAAAAATGAAAAAATGAAAAAAAAAAAAAGAATCGGAAAAAAAAAATAGTTCGAAGTATTTGTTTGAAATGTACTATTATGTGTCAATATTAACGAGACACTAAAAAAATATTTTATATAATTTATAATAATTTGAAGTGTGTGTTTGGAGTGTTGCATGTTCCCAACAAATGACTGAACATAGTAAATCCAAGTCCCCGTGGTCGTAGTCCGTTGGAACGGTGGAGCACCCCGGCGAAGTGGCGCAGATTCGAGCCCCCTTGGAGGCACGCCTCCCAGCACCATTAAGAAGTGGACACCCTTAAAAAAAAAAAAAAAAAAAATACTCGTCCCAGAGAAAAAAAAACACAAACTAAAACCCTCCTTCTTCCCCATCGCCGCATTTTCTGAAGTCTCTCTCTAAACCCTAACCCTAACAAAAATGAAGTACCAGAACAAGAAGAAGTCCCGCCCCAAGAAAAACCCTAAATCCTCCTCCAACAACAACGACCCCTTCTTCGAGCCTACTCCAAAGCGTCGGAAGAAGGTCGCTGCCGCCGACGAGGACCTCGAGAGCCTCCCGAGCGACGACGACGACGCCGGAGGTTCTCAGGCGGGTGCAGTAGTAGTCGGGGAGGAGGAGGAGGAGGAGGCGGGGGAGACCGCGGCGGAAGTGAAGTACCGGATCGCGAGGGAGTACTTGGAGAGGATCCAGAAAGAAACGAAGAGGATCGAGGAGGAGGACGAGGAGTATGGGGAGGAGGACAGAGAGGAGAGGGACGGGGGGAGGGATTCCCTGGTCGCGGAGTTCTTGAAGAAGAGCCAGCTCGAGGAGAGCGGCCGCGTCCCGAAAATTTTCGCTTCTAGGTGATCTTTTCGGCATTTCCATCTTTCTCCAAGTTTGGATTTTTCTCCCCAAGTTTGGTTCTTCTTCTGCTTCTTCTAATTATTGAATTTATATGTTGCACGGAGACGAATACTACGTTTGCACCGGTTCTGGAGTGTCTGTATCTTCTCACTTCACCAATTTTTGGAGTCTCGATTCTGGAAAAGGAAGCTCTTTGCTTTTGAAATTACAGTCTGATTTTAAATTTCAAACTTTATTTTTTTTTATTATTGAATTTATTGTAAGAAAGAAGCTGTGTTGACGGACACCAATAAGACACAAAACAATTCCGACACAGCCCAGTTTTGGTGTGTCCTAGACTCCTATTGCATTTGGAGTGTCCCGATCGTGCCTGATATGTGGCACAATGCTAGGAAAACAAGGGAGTTTCTGAAGGTCCGTGCTGAATCTGCTTTTCCATGTCATAATCTATCTCCAAGTAGGGTTTTTTTATGGATGTTTTTGAAAAATCTTGTATGAAGTGAGTTATATCATAGCTGATCCTAAATTTTGAATCTTTTTTGTTCTTCTTTTTGCATTTTTTTGTGAAGAGAGAATGTGTGTACTGCTTATTTCTGAGTGACGGCGTTCCCCTCTATGATTTGTATCATAGTTGATGGGCTTCTTTCAAACTCAATTCATCTTCCAATACTAGTTTTCAACAGAGATAAAAAGTATTTTCTAACAAGAGTGCTCACAATGAGTATACTCATTACATTTTTTACAGAGAAAATACACAGACCTTATCAAAAAGCAACATAATTGCAATCCAAGATCAGTACTAAAAACCAAAGTGAAGTGGGTGGAAGAACCATCTGCTGCTGCAATTGCGGCTTCGTCTTTTACAATCCGGCTTACAGCCAAAGCGCATGTGTCAGCTGCAGTTCATCGCTAGTACCGATACCACCTGATTTCTGCACTAATGATATGATGGTATGGAAAGAGTCGTATTTGTCCTAAAGCAATATATTCTGACATACCCGTGGTAACTTGCACTTTCTTGATTTTTTTTTACAGACTGCTTATTCTGAGGAATCCCCTGTTTCGTATCATAAGTCATAACCTTAGTATCAATGTGGATTTTATTAGATTTTACCATAGCAAAAACTCATTTGGTTTGGTTGTGGTTTATGTGCCACATGGTTTTCTCATTTTCTCAGTCTAGCTCATTTTCTTAAAATAAAATCTTGTATTTTTTATAACTCCAGTGGCTGATTCTATATTTGCAATCTTTCTCGTCAGGGTAAAATTTATGTGCACCAGAGAAATTATTCAGTTAGTCCTTCCTTAACTGGGCGCTCTGCCTATCTTTAAATAATGGATCCTGGTATATCATGTATAGGCCAAGTAGATGAGCTGATATACACTAAACAAGTCTATAACAATTGCCTTTTATTAGTAAGCCACAAATTTAGTCTATATTGGTGCTTTAGGGCATTCTATGCTTACATTTGCCCTGAAAGTTTGACTAGCATATCCTTTTTATTGTGCCTATCTATCTTCATTTCGATCGACCTCTGATTGTAGCTGCTCCTTCTAGTTCTATCTCCCCGATAGTGCATCTGTCTTTTACTGTTGGTTTCAAACCCAGATAAAGAAGGATTGTGTTAGGTAGCCGACAACCAGCATAAAACATTGTCGGATCTCTATGAAAATGAATCCTTATGGAATACATCTTGTTGTTGTTGTTGTTAGTGTGCATTTGTCTCTGAATACTTGAGATCGTTGTTGTTGTGCATTTGTCTCTGAATACTTGAGATCGTTCCCAAATTATTTCTCCCTTACCTTATGTTTAGGGCATTTCTCCCTTACCTAATCTTTAGGGCATTTTCCCCTTAGCTTTACCTTTTATTGTATTGTTGTTCGTCCATCTCAACATTTTTTTTTTTGCTTGCAGACATTTTTTTCGGTGACCTTTTGGCATTCTAGTAAAATATGGCTGGTCTTATAGATTTCTTATAAAATATCCTCAATTTCAAGTATATTCAACAGTCACCTACTGTTCTGGGAGTACTTCTCAACTGCAATCATTTACTTCTATTCAACGGACAATTTTATTTTCAAGCTTGTGGTCATGATAAAGGATTGATCATAAGTAACTGAAGTGATAGCTCTTGGGTATCTCTAAGCCATCAAGTACTCCTTCATTTCTTTTAGTTATGTTAGATGTACTTTTATCTAGTTGTGATCAACCAGTATAATATTACATACAAGTAAGATGGATTCTTGTAATCTAGTTGGTTCATCCATGATATCCACAAGCACATACACGTTTGGACATGTGCGTGCGTGCACATAAACTCATACACACCTGTTGCATTGTTGTCTCCCAGAATTTGTTATATTGCACATTGTATTTGCTGTATTGGGTTAGCTATCTGTGCAATATAGAATAACACTCATACACCATGTTGCATCGTTGTCTCCTGGAATTTGTTATATTTGCTCATTTTAGGAGCTGTATCTCATAATCTGCAATATATAATATAATTATTCTCGTCACCTTCACTGCCTTAATTTTGGGTACTGTAAAAGATATTGCACAAAATTTCCCTCAGTTGGTGGCTTCTCAAAAGATATTTGATTCATGAACCAAACAGGCTTACTCTTCAAGCCACTTCTGTTCTGTTCCTCATTTATTTGCTTTGAATGATCCTGTTAATAATTTATTTGTTTATCTCTTGTGTTCTTCGGATTTCTCAACGTCTCACTTTTTGAATGATCATGACATCTTGGTTAGCTCAAGGTAGTCAAAGGCACAAGGTGCACTCGAGGCGCAAAGGGTACATATCGTCCGAGGCGCAAGGCGCACTTAAGGCGTGTGCCCGAGTGAAGTGAGGCGCAAAATAAAAAATAAAATAAAAATATATGTAAATATATTAGTAACATAAGAAATAAAACCAAATAACATATTAAAACCAACAAAAACATGTTAACATAACAAAGTGAACTAGCATAGCAACAATAACACTCAACAAAACTAACAAGAATTTGTATTTTTCCTACTACGCTTTTAGCAAATTTTAGTTTTTCAAGTTCAACTGTATCCAACTTTGGCAACGTGGAAGGGCTACCTCCCTACCACTTGTATGAGGTAAGGGCTATCTTCCGGTCTCATTTTTTTGGTAAGAAACAAAAAATACATAAGGCGCGTTGGGTGCGCCCGGAGAAATGCACCTCGCCTAGAGAAGTGCGAGGCGCAGATGCTGTGCCTTGCTCCGAGGCGCGCCGTTGATTACCATGGGTTAGCTACAAGTCACAAAATTTGGACATGTTTTCTCTTGATTACATGGCATTCTAACAATAAAATATAGCTCGTCTTATAGCTTTTTGTAGAACTTCCTATCAATTGAAGGATATTAAACAGCCTCATACGTTCCAGGAGTACTTCTCGACTTTAACCATTGAGTTATACAGAAAACCTTCTTTCAATCGCGATAAAGGATGGATCCTAAGTTACTCAAACGATCACTCTTGGATATCGCTAAGCCATTATTGTGAACTATTCACTCATTTCTTTCTTCTACCTTTGCTGAACCTACATATTATCTAGTTGTCATCTACCAACCAACACAACCATAGACAACTAAGTTTGAAATGGAACTTGTGCGTGTTAGTAAGTTCATTCACGCTAACTCGATAGGCATATACTCAATGTACATATAGAGGCTCGTGCGCACACTGCAAACACATAGACACACCACATCGCATCCTAGTTTTCCCAAATTTGTCCTGAATTTGTTACTCAAATTGTCTATGCGCTGTATTACCCTATTCACATCTGTGCAACACAATATAATCATTTTCCTTGCCTCTGTTCATCATCAGCAGCAACCAAGACTTCTTTGATCTTAATGGGTTTGGCTATGGGATATGAGAAAGCTCCGTTGAAAAATGACAAAGCTAAAAAAAGTGAAAATTTCAATTTGATCCAGCAACCAACTGAGAAGTTGCTCTTTGACTCAAGTTGTTTTTGTGTCGGCACTTTCTGAGTGAACAATTGTGTTGGTCAAGTTCTTCTGGTTTTCAGGCCTTTTTTTTAAAAAGTTCTCTTTTGTGAAACAAAAAATTCCTATGTTATATACTTCAATTTGATTCAGTAACCAAATGAGAAGTTACTCTTTGACTCACTTTATTCTGTCTACTCATTTATTTTCTCTGAAATTTACTGTTAATAATTTCGTTGTTGAGTTCTTGTTTCAGTTCTTTTTCTTTTTTGAGGGTTTCTCTTTATGATAGATTATAACATTTAGTTACAATATCCCAATTTGTCTCCCATGATAGAAGTTTCTGTGAAATATTTGAAACTGTTATATCTCCCATGATAGAAGTTTCTGACTATAAAACTTTGTCAATTTTCTGCACTCTTCTTATATTAGTTATATATAGAATATTCAGATATCTCCTCTATGCATTTCAAACTGCAGGATTCTAAATCCAGAACCTCTTGATGAGTTCCGTCCTTTAGTTAAACACCGGCAGTCCGTTACATCTGTTACTTTGTCTGAGGATGATACCAGGGGGTTTTCAGCATCTAAAGATGGATACATTGTGCATTGGGATGTTGAGAGTGGTAAAAGTGAGAAGTATTTGTGGCCCAGTGAGGACATTTTGATTTCACATCACGCTAAAGCTCCTCAAAATCCTTCTGCTAAGAGAAGTAAGCACGTATTAGCCTTAGCTATCAGCCCAGATGGTAGGTATTTGGCTACTGGCGGGTTAGATCGTCATGTCCATCTATGGGACACACGCACAAGGGAGCACATTCAGGTTCTCATTTATAACTATGTTTTGGTTTTATATGTTTGAAAATTTGAACATTCTTCCGCAAGATGTGTTGATATGTATCATGTCCTGACATACTCCTTTTAGTTAAAACTTTACATTGATGTATAATTTCTGAAAGCAACTCTGTAGATGGTATGCAAAATAATCAAGTCTGCAGTTGGCCAAACATGTTCTCTTAATACATAAAACTCGTTGTCTCTTCATAATACACCTGTATTAAGTGGTAGTGCCTCTTTTGTAGTTTAATAGGACCAACCAATTTGCATGCACTGCATTTACAAGTTCTTGTAGAGATCAAGTAGTTTTATAAGTGTAATGGCCTACCAGAATGCATGTCCAACTTTGCAAATTCATTGTTTTGATTTCTAATCATTAATATCTTTCTTAACAGGCCTTCCATGGTCATAGAGGACCCGTCTCTTGTCTTACTTTTAGGCAGGGAACCCCACAACTCTTTTCTGGGTCTTTTGATCGACAAATTAAGCTATGGAATGTAGAAGACCGAACTCACATGGACACTCTACATGGACATCAAAGTGAAATACTTACAATTGATTGTCTACGCAAGGAACAAATTTTGACTGCAGGGCGTGATCGGACTGTCCAACTTTATAAGGTATTTGTCTTTCCTTGGAATAGATAGTGGAAAACATTTGAGGAAAAATAATGATAACATAATAGATATCTGCATAGTTGGGAAAGTAAATTCTCTACTTTGTTCTTTTTTTCTTTTATTATGCTCTAGTTGCCCTTCTAATCATAGTTTCACGGCCGATACCAATATGTATCGGGATTGGCCGAATCGTATCTGTTTTGGCATGTCCCTTTCCAATACTGCCGGTTACCGACACCGATCAGTGTTGGGGTCTCTTTCCCAATTAATTCAATTTGACAAAGAAAAATTGAGAGAGAGTCGAAAATTAGTGTCTACATAATGATTCGGTTGTGCCGAAGATCGACAATTGTTTAGTGTGTCGATATCCTTATCGACACACGGTAACTATTACCATTGGTTAAAGTTGTATATCAATAAATTCGTAACACTCATGCATATTAATATTATTCCCTTCAAAAGTATTTTTATGGTTGTACAATGTCTAAGGACAAGTAAATAAACAATAATATCTATTGTGTTTGAACAATTTAGCAATGTTGAATATGTTTCCATTTAAAACTAAAGAAAAACAAAATATAAAATATGTTAAAATACTCTTTTATCATTTTTGGCCTTTCCGAAATGAAAAACCCGATAATCGTTGAAACTGCTGAAACCACAACCACCAGATACTCAATAGGAAGGGTCCGAGACTCCGAAACCTATACCAATATTGCGAACCTTGCTTCTAATGGTACTGAACTCATCCTCAAAACATCTAGGACAAATCCCAATTCTTGAAACCTTGGATATAGACTATTTGGCAGAAGTAAATTTTCTGGAAAGCTATCTTTCTCTAATTAATTCTTTGATTTGGATGCAAGGTGAGTCCAATGGTCAAAAGAGCACTCAAAGCCTTGCTATTGGAAATTGCCTAGTAATTAAGATTGGAAACAATATTCATATGTACCTGTTACACTCGAGGTCCAGAACTGGGAACTGTATTTAGCTGCTCAGGTTTCTAAAATAGGTTCAAATAAATTATTTCGACATAGTAAAATACTAAGTAGCCAACATGGAATCTTTTGGAGTTGCCTGACCATTAGTGGCATAACAGAAGAGGAAAGAGAGCTGTCTAATAGCTGTTACTTTGATGATATTTTGATATTTATGATGTCTGTTGTAAAATACTTACAACCCAAAAGTAATGTTCCTGCCTGCATTGCTACTAACGTTTGCTTTTATGTAATAGGTTGCAGATGGTAAACGGTTACTCTTCCGGGCTCCGTCATCTTCAGAATGTTGTTGTTTCATTAATGACAGCGAGTTCTTATCAGGCTCAGATGATGGAAGTATTGAACATTGGAGTGTGTTGCGGAAGAAGCCAACACATATTACAAAAAATGCACATTCTCTGTTATTAAATGATGATCAATCACCTAAAGAGAATAAGGAAGAGGTCCCTAATGGTTATAAGAAAGGTAAGAGCATCTCTTTGCATTGCACTTAATAGTGCTAAATGGATTGGATCAATAGCCTAAATTAGACCATCTTTCATGTAGGTCTTGTCCATCTCTCTAAGTTGGAGTCTTAGACAATAAAATAATCTTTTGCTGCCTTATATCTTTGTTTATTTGTGCGTGGCTTGCCATCATCTTAACATTTGTACTGCATTCGCAAAGTAATTGTTTATGCTCTTTGTTTCAGAAAATGGCTTTGGCAAAGTTGTCGGCTGTTCTTCAGCCCAGTCATGGGTGAGTTCGGTGGCTGTTTGTAGAGGTAGTGATCTTGCTGCATCTGGAGCTGGCAACGGTGTTGTTCGTCTATGGGCAATCAGAAGTGATGATAGACGCATCCAGCCTTTATTTAATTATCCAGTGGTATTCCATTCTAACTATGGTTAATGTTTCTTAATTGCTGTTCAAGCATATTTTAACAAGCCCTAATACTAAAGTGGTGGCAATTGTGTTCATGTTTGTATACTATAACACCCTACTTCTGTTAAGTTGGCAATCAAATTACAGTTCATCCTTTTGGGCAAATTCATCTACATGTTAGGTTTAATACAATATGAACACGTTATAGGTAATTACATGGCAACTCTTTGGAAAAAAATCATGGTACAATTATGACATGGACTATATACATATCTAAAGTAGCTTTGATCATGAGAGGGTCGTGCCATAAAACCTAGGCGATCAGTAGGCATAAAACATAGAGCACCCTTAAGGCAATGATCCCTCCTATATGCCTTAAGCTCATGCGACCATGGAGCAGTCTCCAAGTTCCCCTAGAATATAAGGAGCCTTGAGGTGGTAAGATGACACAGAACAATAAAGACTTCGGAACGCCTGCACGAGTACTCCAAATCTTTTCATCCCAGGGCTGCTTGCTTGGGTGATTACGTCCCCTCTACAAGCAAAAATGCTTTCCCTTTCTTTATATGCCTGTTATTTTCATCACCTTTTCTTTCATGACCCTATTCTCATTAATCTCTATTACACATTAAGCCAAAGAGAGGAGGTATGACAATCCCATAGTTTCTTTTGAAGTATGCTCATGAATTTTTAAGGAGGATGGAAGGTGCCAATGCCATTATTCCTAGTGGCGGCACACTTAAAGGATCACATTTTAGCATATGCTTTGTGCATCAATAAGGATGCAACACTGTGGAAAGGGGTGCCCATGACATGATTGAAGATTTTCGAACTTAGCTATGACATTGTCATGGGCAAATGGAGATTTATACGAGGCTGGGGGAGTCTTCGAAACAACAACATACTGTATTTTCCAGTTATAATATCAATACCTTTGAGTATTTAATCTCTTGGGAGTGGGGCAAGAATAACTTTCTTTGGTTCTTTGGATTTTCTATGAGTTTCGGATTTGTTAATGATTGGCTTCCCCAGGGAAATGCATTTCATTTGGTCCTTTGGCTTTATTCCTGGCTTAAAATCAATGCAATGGAAATGAATGTATTTGTAAAAGAAATGGATTATCATCTGTAGACACTGAAGAAAGTTTGGAATCTAGCTCTTGAACTGCATGATTTTTGTTGGTAGTGATTAAGAAAGAAGGATCCCTAACTTGCAGCTACCATACTAGCCCCTTGCTTAAGCATTTGTGGCCAGGATCTTAGTACCAACTTTATCTCGAAATTGACTGACAATTGGGTGTACTCTGAGAGCATCAAGACGAACTTAAGATTTACAGTTGTAAATTTGTCAGTATTGAGAACCCTCTCTCTCTCTCTCTCTCTCTTGCTGTAATTAGTTCGTTTTTTTCTTTTCATGCTAGTAGCTAGGCGGAGTCTGGAGGACCCTTCTTGTTTATAGCTGTGAAGCATAAGCTGAATCCACCTTTGTGACGCTTGTTTGTTCATGTTGCTTTTATGTTCATGCTCGTTTTTTTTCGTGTTAGTAGCTAGGTGGAGGCTGGATGACACGTTGCTTTTATGTTCATGCCTGCTTGTTGTGCTGTGTTTGTGATAAAACGAAAGTAATTGGTATAATTAAAGTTACCTTGTAATAAAATTGATTGTGTTATGATTTTTTTTTCTTGTTCGTGCTATTAGGAGCCATCTTGTTAATAATTGTGCTGCATTGTTGAATCCATCTTTGTGATACAAACTTGTTTGTTCTTCTTGTTTTTGTATTCATCCTGCTTGTTGTGTTTGTGATAAAATGAGAGTAACCGATACAATCAGGTCATATAATAAAATTGGATTGTGTTATGCGAGATGATTTCTCTGTTCTTTTATTTCAATTTGATGATGTTTCAAGCATTTAACATAATCTCTCCAAGTCTCTAAGGTTAATTTCCAAGAATTTGATGATGACAGGTTGGGTTCGTAAATTCTCTCACTTTTGCAAAGTCCGGACGTTTCCTTCTTGCCGGGGTTGGTCAGGTTAGTTCTATTGTTTACTTGAACCGTCTTTGCTGGTTTTTTCCTCCCATCAGATACAGTATTTGAATTTTATGAAGCAATGCCCAGTTGATTGTAGCTTCTCTGCGTCAAAAGTATTTTTCTAAGTAATAATTCATAAATGCTCTGTGCATCAGTGAATTATTTTATCTTTTCTTGTTAATATTGAAGTTGTAACATAAAAGTCTTGGCATTTATATCAGGAACCTCGACTGGGTAGATGGGGACGGATTTCTAATGCAAGAAATGGAGTTGCAATTCACCCTGTCAGGATTAAGGAATAGCACATTGCACACCATTGAAAGATGTTGATCTATGAGCATAGTCTCAGCTCCTGGAGACGGGGCACGGGCAAAAAAGAAATCCTCAGTTTTGGAATGAGTTTTGAGGAGTTCCATACTAGTGGCTTAGGAATTCAGGACCCGCGAGGTGCTTTATGAATGCGGCAGCATGAGTTTACATCCCCAGGAGGGTGCAAAGATGTAGCGCATAGCTACTGCAACGATTATGTAACTTAATTCTTTTCAAAGGGAACACATTTCTTTCTTTGTTTGCACTTCCCATGTACTGTCTTTTCCTAATGCTTAATTTGATATTTGTATGTCGTTTAAAGTTGGCATAAAGAAGGTTATGGTTCATTAGGGCACATGTCATGATGTGCAATAAATACAATATTATTAAAGAATTTTAACTCTGGTAGTTTGTTGTATAAAATCTTAAACGAGAGTAGCTTCATACTCGCTACTACTTTGGGCAGAACACAAATGGCTTCTCTGAAGTCTGACACGTGATGGGATGTACACGTTAGATATTCCTAACCCTCATTTTTTCATGCTTTTGCTAGAGTAGAGTTGGACTGAGTTGTACTGCAGACATGTACTTTCTAATATCGGGTCATTGAAAGCCAAATTTGTCGCAGACGGTTCAAGTGCAGGTGACAAGTGACACATTACGACCTCTACTAGCCAGGGCCGTTTCTAAGGATCCTATACAAATACTAAAAAAGTGTTTTTTTTGTAACCACTCTAAAAAGTGTTTTTTTTGTAACCACTCTAAAAATATTCTAAGGACTTACTACAATCTCTCTAAAAATAGAGAGATCATAGTGGCCATGCCAGCTAGCCACCTCAAGTACAAGTACACGTGAACTTTCACAAGATTGATGCTCTTGAAGACAAATTTACAGTAAGGTGCAGATTCGAAGCAAGTATTAATAGGCCTTTGTGGAACACTCGACAACAGTCTCCCATTGGAAAGAACTCACAAGCATGTTTTTTTTTTTTAAACTACTAGTACGAGTTACTGGGCAAATAAAATTCAGATATCCTATATGGTCGATTTCAGTTAACATTAAAATCAAAGTCAAAATTTATACCAAAATCTTACAATGACAAAATCAACTCCGAATTAGCAAAGTGAGCACATGTTAAAGAATGAGCTAGTTGTGGTAACATTTCAAGTCACATTGTGAAAATAAAATCTTCAGAACACATTGGAGTACTTTGTAGGAGAGCCAAGATCTACCATCGGTTGCAGTAATTGTACAGGTATACTCATGAATGCTGAGAAAGAATCAAATCCAGCCCATTTACAATGTATTCCAGGAACTGGTTCATATACGTGAGTAACACTCAAGTTCGGTCTTTTCCTGATATAGCTAACCGTCGTCAGCTGCTTGATGGACAAAATTAAATCACAAGTAACACTCGGCAAGAATTTTTGCCAACTCACTATACAGTTTCACTTTGTGCAGCATCTTTTAGTTGTACCAAGCTCTCACCATCTTCATTATCAGGTATCTTAGCATTTCCGTCTGTGTTGCTGGGTTCAGGTTTGCCATCTTCATTATCTGGTATCTTAGTGTTTATGTCTGTGTTGCTGGTTTCAGGTTCACTGTCTTCATTATCTGATATCTTAGCATTCACGTCTGTGCCACTGGCTTCAGGTTCATGAGATGGATCGATACATTGCTTCTCATTTTCAGATTTAGATGGAACACTGGCATCCACGATTCTAGATCCAGGTGATCCACCTTCAGTCTCTTCTGGGTCTGTTCCAACAGATGTCTGATCTAAACTCTGCTGACCTTTAACCGTCTCGAGCTCACAGTTAAGAGAAGCAGCAGGGGGGTCTGATTCGAGTACTTCACTTGAATCTGATGTCTCCCTCCACTCAACCCATTGAGGTGGCTTTTCATCATTATTACATTGACTTGCGTGTCTTAGTTCTTGCGGCTCTTCAGCAGAACCATTCTCCAAAATCTGGTTTCTTTCAGCAGCCTCTTGATTGGATAAAGCTGAACTAACTAGGCCCTCCTTTTCTCCAACAATAATCTCTTCACTATGATCTGTACTCGTAGAAGGTGAAGAAAGAGAGTCGACTGTTTGATCATTACTCCTACCTTCGTCGTAGGCAAACCAATTTGAATTGGTGAAGAGAGAGGTACTGCAAGAGCATAAATCACATCAATCTTAAACAGGAGAAGACCTCAGTTTTGATATTCATAACAATGAAAGGCGATACAATCGGGTCTACCTGTCTTGATCATCACCCAAACGCAGAGAAGAGATGACAACTTCTGCTGATTCATCGTCAAAGTAAGCATCCTGCAAGGAGATATCTAACTTAACATCAGATCATGTACTCTTAATAAACACAGTTAAAGGCAAGTACAAAGAGAAGCCACATCAACGATGATATAAATGTTATTTTCTTACTGTTCTGGTTAACTGAAAGCAATAAAATAAAATGATGAAAGAGTACTGGATGATTAAACATGGAACAACACTAAACTAAGCCTGTTAAATCTGTTACTAATCTTTGAAAATCAAAACTTGAACCCTCCACAACCTTCCAATTGAGGGTTTCATGTCAGACCCACAATAATTCCTAGTGAAGGTCAGCTATGGTCGATTCGACTTAAGTTTCGCGAGGCTCAATTTTGCCTTCAGTATCATAATGTTTAGAACAAGGTTCGCAGTATCTGAATTTGTTTTTGTACCCTATTATAAGTATTGGTACCGATTTATTTTCTGTTTCCTGTGGTTTTGAACAGAAATATATCAACATTGATGAATCCTTCACCGACGATAAATGTTTTTTATTGACTTGCTTTTAGATAACACCCGTGATAGATACTTTTGCACGGATGGTTCTATGATTGATAAATGTGGTGCATTTATAAATTATACAACTTCAACTCATGGTAATGGCTACAGTGTGTCAATGATGAATATTATCAACACAATATAGCATGTTGGTTCAACACGGCAGAAGTATTGTGTTGATGC
The DNA here is from genome assembly GCA_029216955.1 of Iris pallida. Lineage (NCBI taxonomy): Eukaryota > Viridiplantae > Streptophyta > Magnoliopsida > Asparagales > Iridaceae > Iris > Iris pallida. Next base: position 7,544,848 of record JANAVB010016197.1, on the reverse strand, counting down.
TGAATTTTCCCGTACTCTCTTTTCTTTGTTGAACTTCTACCAGGAAGTATTGTCCATCAACCGTTATCGGTGGGCATCGTATCTGATCATAACATAACACAACGATACAATACGGCCAATGTGTAATATAAGCCGATACTACGAACCTTGGTTTTGGCAAGTCTCTTTCTGGCCCTGACGTGTAATAAAAATATATGCCAGTTGGTTTTGGTTGTGTTAATTTTTTGACCTTTAGTTTCAGATGTTTAGCATGTGCCTTATACTCAACCCTCACTGCTCCCTCTACCATTTCTGTAATCAGTTTGACACAATTACATCAATAAGCCCAAAATAAATTATTTTAGTGAAATGTTTCGTAACTATGGAAAAACTGATGACAGTCCATGAAAGAAAGAAACAAAGAAAAGAAGGGTTTAGGTATAACCTCATCATCCCGTTCTGGCGATGCATCAGCCTGCATGTATGAAAACATTCAATATTAGTTTCTTTTTCCCAAAAAATAGGTTATCAATCAATCTGAACCATACTGAACACGAATAGTATAAGCATTTGTACTTCATCATAAGCAAGAAAAGGCTAAGACTGGATATTTAACAATATGAGAGTCGATAAAAAAAACATAGACACCATTTATATTGAAACAAAGAACATTTTGCAGCATCTGTCACAATATAGAACAGTAGAAAGGTTGAGGCAGCGTGTCACTTTATTGGAGAGAAAGTGACAAAAAGAAGGTAGCCCTACATATTCTTCAGCACAATTGGCAAATATTCTCACCAAACCTTTACCTAGACCATCCTTTGTTCGTCTATTGTCTAGGCTGGACATGATTGGTATCTATGCTCCAGCTTATGAAGGCATGTCAATTAGCTATTGTTTTGTATCCGACATTTTGCCCCACATCGCCTATACAAAGTCAGTCATGACTTGCTTTTATATATTTATTAAGAATCCTCATGTATCATTCAAGTCAATAATATGACTTCTCTTAAATTTGAAATATACAAGATTGTTCCATTTCTAGTAGTTGAATGCTCCATTCTTGTAAGATTTGTTGCTTTACACTACTTCTGATTTTGCTTTTCTACTGCATTTTGCCATCATTTGGTAGTATCCTTGTAGATTATATCATTAGCCACTGAAAGCTGATACCTTCCTGGTGGAATAATCTTATATTTCTTTCTTGCCATATGTGCCAGCATGATGTTTAACAGATGTCTTGTCTGGATATGCACTTGGTCACCTCTGTGGAATTCTGATAATACTCTTCAGTTCTTCCTGCAGGCTATACTGTGCTTGAGTACTCACTTGCGACTTTCTTGTATCTTTCCAAATGCTTTTAGTATGATTGCAGTTAAAAAATGTGCTCTATACTTGTGCACTTTTGCAAAAATCACATTCCACAGGTGCGGTGATTCCAATCTTTGTCCCCTATCCTTAGCGAGTAGCCTTCCTTCGAGTGCTTTGTACACAACAGCTCATCTTCATACAGTTCTTTGGGAACCAAAAGTAAACCACCAGTCTTACTTGATTTCCTGCCCCTCTAGCAAGGTTTCAAGCTGTTTGTAAGCTGAATTTAGCATTCTTCGTCAGTTTCCACTCCCAATAGTCCTAATGTGCCTGATTGACCTCTGCTATATATATATATATATATATATATATATATATATATATATACATGCCATAAAACCTAGGTGGCCGATTATCAGGTAGATAGACCTACCTTTTCGATTTGCATTTTAAGATCTTGCAACCAAAGGAGCACCCTCCAAAATCCCCTATATTATAAAGTATCTAGATGAAGAGATATGATGACAATATTTGCTATAAGTAAGTGCATCCATCTCTATGACACACTACACCGAATAGTGAAAGAATGACAATTCCATAATATATATATATGGCCAACAATCCAGCTATAAGAACTAATGAGAATAAAGTTCCAATCCTACCTAAACTTGTGCCAAACAATCCTCGACAAAAGGAAATTAGAAACAAGGTTTTAAATATTGTCCAAAACCGATACCAAAACAGTTGAAATTATTGAATCTGACCAATTTAACCCCCTGAAACTGCCGAAACCGATACTCATAGGAAGGCCTGAAATCAATACGAAAACCGAAACCGAGTTTTTGAACCTTGATTAGAATATGTAATGTTACAATCTCAACAACCAATTATTTAGGTAGCACCTTTAGTGTGGAGAGAGAGAGAGAGAGAGAGAGAGAGACAGAGAGAGAGAGAGGATTTAATGTAGCTGACTTGCTTAATATGTTAGCTGTAACTTTAATTTTGGAATGGTACATTGACAATTATATTTGAGATGCTAATGTTATTAACTCTTTCAAGGAAACCACCTATTAAGAGAATTCACACCATAAAACCTAACAATACATAAAATTAAAACATGGTGGTTAAAACAGAGTACTTGTGAAGTACTCTGTAATCGCAGGACACTTTTAAAGTGAACAGAAAATTATGTAAGACAGCTATAAGATTACTCATGCTTTATCGAAAGAAGTTGTTAGGCAATTAAGAAACATATCCATAAAATTAGCACAGCTGGAGTTAGAATGTGAAGATGGGTGAGTGACAAAAAAGACACGATAAGAAAAAAAGTGTATTTGTAGAAAGCTATAGATGGCACCAATTGAGGAAAAGACGAGAGAAAGTCATCTTATGTGACTTGTACATTTGTAAGCAAACAAATAGATATACCGGAAAGGAGGAACCATAAAATAGAAGTTAAAGGAGCAGAGGTAGTCCTAAACCAACATGATTGAAGTTCTAAAGAAGGATATAGTTTTTGTTAGTGTTACGGAGGACATGACCCTTAAGCCTTAAGAGAGCTTCATGGAAGAAAAAGATATTAGTTAAAGAAGGATATGCTTTTTGTTGTTGTTCACTCATATACATGAATGGTCCACCTCCCTTGCATGTTATATAGATAAAGAAAATCTCTCCCATGGAGCAACAAATAAGAACAACAAGAAGAACAAAACCTTTATCCTAAATTTTTGGGATATGCTGTTTCAATCCTTTTCTTCCATTCAGCACTATTAAGGGCCATGTCCTTTGTAATACTAACAAAAATCATACAATCCATGTTGTATTTCTGTGACCAAACTTAAGATGTAGCATTACAGTAAATGGAGAAGAAAAATCACTCATGTACTTCTGTGACCAAAGTTAAGGATGTGGCATTCAATACAAGATAGGGATTCAGGGATCCAATATATCACAACAAACATTTAGTTATAGATATATCAATCTATAATTTTGGCTTAATTGCAACTTAATACCCTCAACTATGTCGGTTTTTCAACTTGATACCCTAAACTTTTTTTGGGGACAACTTGATATCCCGATAAAAAATGGGCAAAAATGCTCTTTGTCCTCCCATGCCCTCCCCTTCCGGCCATTCCTGCCCTCCCCTGCTGCTGCTCCCCTCCACGTCGCAGCAGCAACAACAGAAGCAACAGCGGCAGCAACAACAGCAGTGATGGCATCAGTGGCGGCAGCAGTGATGGTGGTGGTGGTGGTGGGGGGGGGGGGGGGGGGGGGGGGGGACGGGGTGGCGGAGGGAGGACGGGGTAGGGGGGTGGAGACGATGGTGTATACGAGGGTGGCCAGAGGGGGTGGGGCGGGGGGAGGGGTGCAACCGTGGGGGTGGGCAGGTTAGGCAAGGGTATTTTTGATTTTTTTTTTTTTTTTAGGATATGAAGTTGAAAATATTTAATAGTTGATGGTATTAAGTTGTTGAGTAAAAAAATTAGGATATCAAATTGAAAATCCTACATAGTTGAGGATATCAAGTTGCAATTAAGCCTATAATTTTTTACTCACTCTGATGTTACTTACCATTGTAGTTTGAACAAAGACAAAACCTGCTGAAGCCTCTGAGTTCTGGCTGGATAAGAGTGCAAAGCATGGGAGCAATTAGGATTAGAGACCGGATAACTGCATTCCATCTACTGAGGGATCCCCATAGTCAACACAGACCAGCAGCCAGCTATAAACCAGAGCAAGGAGTGTATACCTATGAAATTTCTTAAAAATCTAGGAAAGCTATAGACTGCTATTCCCTAAAAAAAACCCAAGCTTCAGCCGAAAAAATATGCATCGAGTTCAATTTATAGTTAACTGGATTGCAGGTTCGAATCACCAAAACACAATATGGTTTTGATGGTAATTGGTTTACTGGTCACTGTAAAGATTATATTCTTGACCTCTCTGACAACAGTAATGTCCAAAATTTACTCTGCGATTAACAGATACAGATTCAAAGAATACAAAGATGTAAACAACCTTATAAAGGAAAATGTATGTAATAAAAAATGCCTCTTGCAGTTTTTCGAAGATCATTTAACAATCTCAGACTATCAATAATTAGGAAAATATTTAAATGAATTATAAAATCATGATAAAATTTCAAGATAATTTCAATTTGCATGGAATGCAGATAAGCTTTGTAATAATAAAATTGTATACTTCTGTATTTTTCTTTTCTATATGGCCTAATAGTACAACCACCCAAATCTCACCTTTATTTCAGAAAGTAGAAGCTTTTATAAGAGGACAAGACAGATTTTATAAATACATAGCAATCCTTGATCTCTATTGTTGAAGAATACATCAGTCATCTTATTTTCTGCATTTTACTTATGTATTTTCCATTTCTAGTTAGCTTTAGTGATGTCATTGGCGGCGTCACGTGCTTTGTATACTCTATATATTGTAGTGCCTTAACCCTAATGAGAAGATCCCATTTTAGTTGCAATGTAGCTACAAATATCTGTATCACACTATAAAAAGAAGAGTTTCCTACACATCCAGTAGGCCACTTCTAGTTCAAAGAATATACCTTATATTTCATGCGTCCCCGCAAAAAGTCATATTCACCTTTGCTTTACCCGCTCCCACACGGGCTGGATTCCCACTTAGAAAGAGAGGGATTCTGTCTCGATTTGCCAAGAAGGCAGTGAAAACCTACTTCGTGAAAGTGGCCGAGCCTACCCCCGTTCGGGAGCATCGCGCAGAAGTGGTGCTAGTCAGCCACCAACTAGGATTTTAGGGCTAGGAAAAATAATCTATATTGATTTTATATATATATATATATATATATATATATATATATATATATATATATATATATATATTGGTGCGGATCAAAAGCCCCGCCCCCTATCGGGGGGGGCCGCGTGGGCCCTCACGCGTTCGCTAGATCCAACGGTCGAGGGCGACGGGGCTCCCGTGGGGCTCCGCGGACGGGGCTCCGGACTCGGACAATATATATATATATATATATATATATATATATATATATGAAGCCAAAAACTCCTAGAAGGTGTATGAAGCCAAAAACTCCTAGAAGGTCAACGAATCTAAGTAAGAACCTCGATTCGGCGGTTCTTGCTTGGAAGCTCGCTTCCCCGATGACATGAGCAAATTTTTCCGACGACATGACCGATTCTCATAATATGACCATAATTTTAAAATAGAACATAAATGTTGGAAAGAAAGAATATTTTTAATACACGTTTATCAAAGTACCAAAAAATTGAAGACTATTTACTTTGACATCATAAAAAAATCATCATACGAATAATCTCTCTGTAACTTTGAACTGAACTTTATAAATTCTAATAAATATTAAGATATTTATGTTTGATAACAATAATTAATAAACATAAATTTGTTATTAGCGCACGCCTCCATCACGTTCGCAACTTTAGACTTTTCTAAGTAGTCGCGTTCCTCTGCTCCCGCCCCCGCTTCCGCTTATAGCTTCTAAGTGTATATATATATATATATATATAGACACACACACACACACATTTGACCCAATTATATGCCTTGAACATATCAGTCTTAAAAAAAACCCTTTCATTTCCCGTTCTTCAGATTCAAAGTATGGTGGGCTACGACAAAATTTTCCATTTGAGTTTGACCCCCTCCTTATTGGAGGTCAATCAAAATTATATTACTCAATCTAAGGTCCAACTGATCATTGTGCCTGTATTGTAAATATATAGTCACAAATAATCATATGCTAAAGTAATAGGAAAAGCAACACAATTTCTAGGAAAACGAAAGGTTTAGCTTTGACTTTGATATTGTACGATATAACCCTTTTTGATTTATACCCATCCAATCAAAAATTCCCTTGGGATCAGAAATAAATGCTTTAGTAGAACATCATAAAAAGAAGGTAGCACTTCTTCGGGTACCTCAATTATGATTTGATCTGCAAGTGAAAGTAGCTCATCATGTCTCATAAATGGATGAAGCATCGACAACAATAGTCAATTACACTTAGTAAAAGTCATCTTTATCCCAAGGCAATACAATTTGAGTCTGTATTCTTCCCTGGTTTCTTGGTTTTCCCAGAATTGGAGACCTTTTATTTGTTTTTGAAATGTCAAAAAGTCTTTCCTCTTGGTTCTTCATATTTCCTCTTCGCTTGCTAATTCCTTGTAGACAGGAATTGGTGTTCCTAGGTCAGAAACCAATAGAAGTTCACTGATCTAGATTGTGAAAAATAACCTAAGGTCAGATCGAGAGGAGAAGAATAAATAGAGGACCCATTTTGACCTATTTAGATGTCGGAAGATCTTATACTTGTTACCGATCCGCCGGCCCAACCATTATCTTAGTGTTAGCCCACATTTTCGACATGCCATCAACATTCAAAACAGCCCTTCGAGTTCATAACTTACCTATCATAACAGATGAAGCTGGATTGTTGTTTCAGAAGGGCAAACGTATTAGATGTAAAAGAATATAATACTTGTTACCGATCCGCCGGCCCAACCATTATCTTAGTGTTAGCCCACATTTTCGACATGCCATCAACATTCAAAACAGCCCTTCGAGTTCATAACTTACCTATCATAACAGATGAAGCTGGAATGTTGTTTCAGAAGGGCAAACGTATTAGATGTAAAAAGAATATACAAAAAGTTAAAATAACAACAAAAATAAACTTAATGGTGCCTATATCAGTTAAAGATGTTGACGGAGGTTGCTGGAGACTTTGCAGGTTGTTGCATTTGCTGAGGTTGATGCCACTAATGATATGATAAGAGAGAAGGGGAGGGGGGAGAGAAATATGTATTAGATGTAAAAAATACTCTAATAACTTAAAATAATAAGAAAATTAACTTAATGGTTTGACGGAGGCTGCTGGAGACTTTGCTGGTTGTTGCAGTTGTCGAGGTTGATGATGTGTGTGTGTGTGAGAGAGAGAGAGAGAGATGTGTCATCAGTGGCAGCTGAAGATGTGGTTGCTGCAATCGACAGGGTTATTTTTCAGAGAAGATAAGAGGAGGAGAAACAGAGAGACTAGAGCTTTTGACCATTTGGCACCTATATATGGGACAATATGTCCAGTATGCCTGTTCGGCATTGTCATATAATGAAATGAAGTCCTTCAAAACTTTCAACACAAAGATTCGAGGTCCAAGTAATGAGATTTACATTGCTCAGCAATTCTTTCAGTCTCACATATTAAGCAGAATATCATGAGCAAACAGCAAAAATGACAAAATTTCCACTATTTTCAATGATGACCACCAAAAATCACTTAAATAGGCGGAGACAAATATATCCAGTAAGATATAAAATTATAAATCTCAAAGACATGTTTAGCTAAAATAACTGTTGGAAGACAAGATGCTACCTCTGGGTTATCTACATTGTTATAGTTTCCATATTGAAACACTTGGCTCAAGTTATTTGCTAATGCTGCCACATCATAATCCCTGTTGTGGAAGTCTTCCTCGTCACTGTCCCTGAATCGGTCCTGTAGTGCATTGGGACGCCTGCAAAAAGTTGAGAACAAAAGTTATTTCTACAGAGGATTCAGAAACAAAAGCATACATACAATCATGCATGTAATCAAATTATTTTCCCATCAAAATAGGATCGGATATGGAGCATAAGAAAGCTCCATTTATGGTTGGTTGTCAACTTGACATGGACCCCCTCTATATTGTGCTCAAATACCTAGCCAACCAAACCATAAAACCTAGATGACCAGTTGGTAGATAGGCAGATCAACCTTTCGGCTATGCATGTTTAGCTCATGCAACTCCATCCTCTCCTAGACTATAAAGAATATAGATGAAGAGGTAAGTTGATACATTTTGCCAAGGGAGTTCTGTTCGTCTATATATATGACACATCAATCCAAAGAGTGAAAAAGTGGGCATTGTGTGTGTAGCATTTTTTACCACAGATGAGTCATTCATACATCTTATGCCAACTCGATCTGAACAAATTCACATACAGAACCAAAACATCTTCCATCGTAATCTTGATGTACATCAGTGGCTACAAAGAAATACCCATATACACGGATTAGTTAACCCTTGCCAGAAACACGCAGATGTACTCACATGAGCCAATACGCCGACAACCACATTGTCATAGTCTAAGGAGACTTTCTTACCGTTTGTGGTTCATTGGCTTAACATGTGTGACGTAGATGAATAGCAAATATTATCACTTCCCACTTAATCTGATTTAACCTGACTCAACACTATCCTTGATTTGGTTTATTATCTCAGTAGCAGCAAAACGAGGGATATTGGGTCCCCACAGCTGCGCTAATTGGAGTGTGCATCATGAGCAACATCTTTGAGCGCCCATTATACCACTTGGTTGGTGCAGCAGTCAGGCCAGAGATTGCTTATCATTAATTATAAATTGCTATACTCTGCCCATAGTAATGGTCTCCAGAAATCAAGTCCTTATTTGGCCATATTAAATCATTAGAGCTCCATCAAGTAATTAGGACTGCCAGGAGACCAGATGAAAAGCTTACTATCTCATCATTGAACCAAATACTACAGTTGATTCCTCCACGTTAAAACCCAAAGTAGGAATATCATTCAAAAGAAAATGTTTTTAACCATGGATGAATACTTCACACTTTACATGTATTTTTGGCCTCCTCAGAACCCAAGAAACAAGAAATGCATAGTACCCAGACCCATTTACCAGGCTAGATCTGGGTTTGATCACATAGGATACAACCAAAGTCACCCTACCGCTAGCTGCACCAGATTTCTATGAGCGAGTCGCCAGGGCTTAACAGCGCCTACAGGATAGGTCAGACATAAACTCTAAATTGGACCCACTTCTAAGGGCAACTGTGACTTTCATAAAAGCTGACTCCATCTAATCAGGAAAGCCAAAAGTTGGTTCATCTTAACTGAGCAATGCAGAATATTAGACGATCAATAAATTATACCAGTAGGCCCAACTAAAGAAACATGCAGTCATAGAAAGAAATGTCAGACTCACAGATTGGCTTTGACAATGTATAAAATGAACGTGTATGCTTAGAATGAAATGTTCATTCTCTATCAAATCGTGGAGTAGATTTTTACTTTGTGTTTCTTCCAAATACCAACACAAGCTGACTTTCTTTATCTCTGTGAGTTTGTGATCACAGGCAAGAGAAGACATAAGAGCTGTGTCCTAAGCATTTAGAGAATTTCCATGGCCAACATTGTTGTCGGATTACATGCACTATTCCTGTTTTGGACAAACATTCCGTTCAGGCACATTATAGAAGGAATTGACATCTTGAGAACTAATGAAATTACCAACTATTGAACTTCAAGAAATCATAGCATATAAATCATCAAGCCTCATCAAACAAAAAGCATGACAAGGAACCTACCCACAGGCCCACTGGTGGACATTTTCGATTGCATTTCGCTTCAGCAGCACATTTGCATGCCAATCAGCCCATTCATTATTTTTCTGCAGTAACACGCAATTAGTTCGACGTCCTCCAATATAGGCATAACACAAAATCAAATACCAGGAAACGAATTTCAGAGCAGATAAATATCAGTTCTGATTTGTTGAATAGATGAAACTGTGGAGTAACAACACAAAAAAAGGTTCAACACATCGCATGGAATAAAGGTTTCAATTTTTCAACATTTCATCCATGTCACATGGAAGGAGATGCAACGTTACAAGTCAGTTATTAACAGGATAATAGATAACAATCCAAATTCACTAATTAACCAGAAGATAAACATGGGTTCTTAACTATGACTATGATAGCCCGACAAAATCCGATTTGCATTATATACGGCAAGGAACTTGGTGGTTAAGAGTCGCCACTTGTCGAAGTCTACTGACTCAATACAGTGACATGCTAAATGACATGTTCAACAATGTTATATTCCCAAAACTGTTAAACATTCATCGTATTCAAACCAGTTATCCAAACCTGATAGAAGTAAGCGGTTTCAAGGAGGTTACAACTTACAAGGCATTAACATACACAAAAAAGAAAGGTAACCAACCCCTGATCTTTAGAGCTTTTACTTTAGTAGATACTTAATAAATCAGGGTTGGATTTTCAACATTTTCCTAATAATAATAGCAATAATAATATCAGATACACATCAATTCTGTTACAAGGATGCAAAAGAAAATGGTATAATTTAGGTCTATTTTAGGATTAGTAGGTTATTTGGGAATTGGGTCTATCAGATATAGTCTACATTTATAGATCGGGTCAAGAGAGTCTTTCCGTATTTGTTTTCTTCAATTATTATAAATAAATAAAACTCTCCATGGAGAGTATGTTGGATAATACACAAATATAATTACAACCAAATTAGGGCTAGTCATCACCCTTCTACCTTTTGAATCTCAACACGATATTAGAACTTGCTACCGTGGAACTCAACAAAGGATTAAATTAGTAAACTTGTTTTTGGCTGAAAACAAAATAACCCCCTTGTTTTCAAAACCAATCAGGAGTCCGTTGTAAGACTTACTTTTTGGTATCCATAACCTTCGTCTTGTTTGGCATTCGGGTTACTTTGATCCCTTTTCACCAAAACAACATTCTTCGTGTTTCTTTCGGGACTACATGACTCTTTGCCAAAGAGAACTATTAAATGGCAGTTTAGGCTGACCAGAAGTATGATTAGGTTGGTGTCAGATTTGGCATCAAGGATCACAGTTTCGGCCAAAACCGATACATTTCGCCTGCTTTGCATTAGGCTTGGCCTGTTCGGGTCCCAGCCGGAAACCAGCTTTTGGCCAATACTTAACTAAAACTCATAAAACATCCATTTTTGAGATATAATTGTCTTGCATCTACTTGTGGGTTCCAATTTTTCAATTATAAGAGGAAGTAAGAAATTTTTATAAGTTAGATAAAACGTTATACATATATAACATGAAATAAAACTATATAACTATACTTAAATATTAAATATGTGTTTTTAGTTGAATGCAAATTACATAAAATTATATAACTTGGATGAAGTAATATAAATGTATTACTAACATAAAAGGTGTAAATTACTTCGATAACTTAGTAATTTGTGGTTAGTATTAATATATAATCCATTTAGTCATCTACAATATTGACTTTAAAATCGATAAATTTGAAGCTGTAATGGACTCAACAATTTTATAAGTGCTAAGAAAATCAAAATAACAATAGTATTGTTGTGTTCTAAAACAAGTCAATAAAAATATAATTTATTGTTGGTATGACTGGAGTTTGAAGAGAAAAGGAGAAAAGATTATACCCTCATAAGATAAATAACAATAATAACAATATGTAATGCAAAAAGTTTTATCATTATTTTGTTCAAAACTAAGATGAAATTACATACAAAAATAGATCATTTATATATGAACATATCAATTTTTTAGATTTCTAATAGTTTTAAGAATTTCAAATCACTGAAACCTGAAAGATCAATAGTCGGATATGAAACTGTTGACACCACTGAAATTGCCAAAAGCAAAGAACTCACATGGGTCCAGTCATGAGATTTCTAACCTGGTTTAGTATTAGGTTGTGGATGGGGATGAGGCAAGGTTCGCACTATCGGTATCATGATCGTTTTCGGATTCTTCGTAAGAGTAAATTGGAGGTTTCAGATCGGACATTCGGAGTTCTTCATTTACTAAGTCAAAATTAATAATTATTATTATTAAAAAATTGAAAATATTTTATATATTTAGGCATAATTATATGAGTTAAATGTTATTGCTTGTTAGCTCTGAACGGAATGATAGTAAGATTAATTGATGTTAACATTGTTCAGAATCTATAAATGTACAACTTCGACAAATGGAATGGCTAGACATTGTAGCATATAGATATTTGATACGCTAAATCATTGTGAAAACACCATTTTCCCCATGTTTGTCTTTTTCTTGTAAGTTATATTAGCCGAATTGACCATAAAAGAGTCCTAATGTAGATATCGGCCGGTACCTATAGCGGTCAGTATCGGATGGGGATAGGACAAAACCGATAACATACAGCCGATACGTATTGGTATTGAGCTATATTGCAAACCTTGGGCACTGAAATGGTAGACCGTAGACTAGATAACAAACGAGGGCATTTATGCATCTAAAAAGACATAAGGTTACTTATTTTCAACTAGGCTCAAGAATATCACTGCCCTCTATTTGACTATTTGAGTGAAAAAAATAGGAGAAGCATGTTGGGTAATGGAAATGTGAAGGCAACCTTATTTTAAACATACAGTTGATGAGAATTCCCTAGTTCAATCAGCCTTCACCTTCTCTTTGTAGGTTGCCCAACTATATAGAGAAATGACACCGTCTATCTACAATCTATAGATTAGTTGAGAAAAAATAGCCAAACAAAGCAATAGATACAGATTACTGGTGATGACAAGTATACGCTATGAATTTTTCTAGAGAAACTTAAACGTTAATTATAGCTATTACATGGTTTACACACTCAAAACAACCATGGATGTTAACCATCATTCAAGATTTGCAACTTCAAAAGTTTGCAAATAATTTACAGATTAATGGGAAATCTAAAAACTTATAGAGGCCTTGAGTTATTTGTATTATATACAAGAATACACACACACACACACTAGATTAATTGATGTCTTCTATATGTTTGCTATTGATGTAGATTTTTGCTCCTTTATATTTCCAAAAAAGCCAAACATTTTTCTATAGTTTCTGCACTTTTCCCAACTTTGAATTTTCCACCATCGTCGGATAAATCACAAAAGCCAAACCGGTTATTGTTAAACAATCTTGCTCCATTTGTTATGTTAAAGTACAACCATTGTTCTAAAAGGCGGCCTAGGTGGCCGTCTAGGCGGCGCCTAGGCGCTAGGCACCTGGTGCCCGCCCGATGTCCCCTAGGCACCGCCTAGTCCCTCCGACGTCCGACTATGCATGCTTTGGGTTTTATGGACTTTTTCTACAATTTTAAGTAGGTTTTTTGGACTTTTTCTTTAACCGCCTAGATCTAGGCGGCCGCCTAGGCGGGGGCTAGGCGCTAGGCGCAGGTGCCTGTCCGACTAGCGCCTAGCGCTTTTCACAACCTCGAGTACAACCAAAAAGCTGTTATGCCATTGAGGTATATAACAATCTTCCATTCATCTACATTGAGGTATAACATTAGCAACTACCATGTCCTTCTCGCAGTATCAATTTATTTTCATTTTGGTCAGCCAGTAGTTTTAGAAATTCTACCTAAGTTTAAACTCCTACCTCGAGCATTTATAAGTATCCATTGCACAAGTTCAAACCTCCTTAAATGATTTCCTTAAAATATCCTAACTTGGCACCATCTGCAACCTCCCATAAATGCACTCTGTAACCCTCATTTTTTGTACAGTCTCTCGGAGGGACCCATATAGGCTGATAGCAGTCTATAGAATTTTTTATACAATTTCAAGCGTATTCTAGTGTCAAAAATCACTTCACAAGCAAACTCTCCACCTTAGCCATACTACTTAGATTTGTGAACATCCCCCTGGATCTCGCAATCTTGCTTAATGATGCTCCTATATAACAACACTATCACTCAGCTGCTCTTGGATATCAATGTTAACCACTCCATTTTTGTTCATTTGTTTTTGCTAAAGCTATATTTCATATAAACCCCTTTTATTTTATAAATTCTGAATTCCTCCAAATTTTGTAGGTGTCCAAATTTCCATTATAGAAACCAAGTCTTCTTATGAATTAAAATAATACACCCATGAATATATCCATGCTACCCCCATCTTTAATGTGCTTAGAAAGTTCATCCAGAACATATGATAAGCTGACATTAGCCAAACACCAACAAACAATACTTCAGTATATGCTGTGGTGGCTGTCATGACGCAATGGGTGTTTTATATAATATACAACCACACCCACAAAAACACAGTTTTATATCTGAAGAACTATTGTTCTTCTATTGCTCCTTTCTAATAACCTGCAATTTCTCCATTTAACTGTGCATTATTATTAGTGAACTGTAACTGAGACATTTCATATAGCACTATGGCAGTAATTACAAGTCATGAGAACAAATTGCAAAAGCAGTCGTTATAAGCAATCATTTGATGGAAATACAATGATTAAAAAAAATCATTTCACCAGCAAATATATCAATGGATTATGATACTATTGACGCATGGCTACTTCATGGCCAACTCAAGATACTTACAGAGTACAAAATTGAGTGTGTAATCAAGCTTCTAAGTTACTTGGGTGTTAGATACTTCATAGTTTGCACTATCAGCCGATAATGATGAATGATAGTTATTTTATCACATTGTAAAGTAACCGGAGCTGGAGAAAACACCAAGATTAGATAGAAGGATTTTGAGCCATATTAGCTAGGAGAAGGCGTAAGTCATGGTTTGTTTCTTGCTCTTCCAAGTGATTAAGTTGTAGTCAAAATATGTACAGTAGCCGCTAGTAAAAGGACGATCATTAGCCAAGGTTCTAAACGGCAGTAGGAGGGTACGTGACGAAGAGGGATACCTACCGCCTAGGCGCTTGACACATTTTGGACATGTTTACTATTTGCCATTGTTTTTTTGGCATAAAATGCATACTTTAAGGGTGTTTTATGCATAACTAAGTTGTAGGACAAAATTTTATGAAATTTTAGTCTTGTAAGAGTGAATCATAGGTCCATAATACTTGCAAAAGTATTTTGCCAAAACATCTAATCATGTATTGCTCCACCTAGGCACCCGCCTACGCCGCCTCACCTCCACCTACACCACCACAACTCCGCTGGCCACCTATTCCACCGCCAACGGCAAAAGCGGTGCGGAGAGCGGCCGCCTCAACCGTCATTTAGAACACTGTCATTAGCCAAGCCAAGCATCTCTATAAGCAATGAGAGACAAAGAGGAAGACAATGGAAAG
Organism: Iris pallida; assembly: GCA_029216955.1. Classification (NCBI taxonomy): domain Eukaryota; kingdom Viridiplantae; phylum Streptophyta; class Magnoliopsida; order Asparagales; family Iridaceae; genus Iris; species Iris pallida. Next base: position 7,529,638 of record JANAVB010016197.1, on the reverse strand, counting down.
ACCATGACGAAGACCTCTCCATGTAGCGGAGAACACGTGCAATATCATCAAGATGGAGACAATAGGATAATTCCCATTAATGGATGACAATGCAAACGTCAAATGTGATGCGGGACAAATGATATAAACCGGAAACTTGGAGAAGTAGATAGAAAGATGAACTACTGTGAGATGCAAATGTTCTAATCCATTGGTGTGTCGGTTGGTCGACAACCAAAAAAGTTGGTCTCTGCCATAATATTCAATTTAGCAACAAAAACAAAAAGTTTCTCTATAGTCCAACCCATAGTGTCGGATGAAGCCATTGGCAATGAGACAAGCCTTAAGGCGTTCGATAAAACCATTTGGATTGTGCTTTAGAGTGCACACCTATCGGCAACTAAAACCTGTTGCATTTGAAAGTTATAGTTTTTTTCATTTATGGAACCTATTTTTTAGTAATGTTGACAAATTTAATTATTCTCTATCAATGTTTTAAAATCGGTCCAACAATTAGATTGTTGGTGAAACCGGTCCATGGTTGAACTAGCTGGTTGAAATGGTTGGTTGTTCGGTCCAATCACGAAGGTTTGTCGTTCTCTAGATAGGGTTTACACTCAGCTCATTAGATGAGAATGAACAAAATGAAGTTCTATTTACTTGTACAAACATGTTTGATCTTGGGTTTAGTGTCAGTAGACTACAAATTATTTTAGCCCAATGAAATGATTAGAAGTTGAAAAAAGAAACTTAAATGACCCAGACCTTTTGAAATGTCTATTGTTCATGAATGTTTTACCTCTCCTATCCTTCCCGCTCCTCGCTCAATTTTTATACTTTTGGAGATTGCACTTCATACTTTTGAGCTAGCTTGTGCAAGCAACGGGAGGGGAGGAAGAGGAAGAGGAAGGAGGGGGCACTAAGGAGGAGGGGGAGGGGAGGAGGGTTGGTGTCATGTTAGAGTTGGTGTGATGGGTCTAGAGCGGAGGAGAGGAAGGGGAGGGAAAATGAAGGTGTGGGAGTAGAGGAGGAAAGAGGAGTTGGTGGTGATGGATTTAGAATGGAAGAAGAGTGGAAGGGGAGGAAGGAAAATTGAACATTGGAGAAGTGGAAGAGGTAGAAGGAAAATTGAACATTGGAGAGGTGGAAGAAAGGGGAAATAGTTTTTGTGTAGGCTTTGGATATTTTGGCCGACACGTACGAAATGGGACTCAATTGTCATTGATTTAAGGGACTTGTAAGCAAATAACACTACTTAAGAGAGTTATTTACAAATATGGGAGACTTAGGGGACTTCTATGCACAGAGACATTTGTATAAATGATCTATATATTAACTATGGTTGGTAGCAGATTTTAAGACAAATTAGTTAGGCCTACTCTTAATGTAACAGTACCAAGTACGAAAAGAGTAGTCTTAACTACAAGGATATTGAAGACAAAACTTTGGAAATGAGATGAAAAATGAAGTCTTGAATGGTTGTTTGATTGTCTATATTGAAAAAGATAATTTGTGCAAGTACTAACAACATCCGCAAAGCAGTTTTTTGATGTTTTGTCCCCCCACTTTAAAAAAAATATCTAGCTTTGCCACTGTATATAAGTGTATCTATGTATAGTACATATAAAGAAACAAGTTGATACGTAACCAAATCACATAAATTTGTCATTCATAACCTCATATCCCTCAGAAAGAAAAAAAAAGAAGAAAAAAAAACCCCATAGTTTGTAAAGTGAATCCAAGATGAATCTATCTGGAGAAGTGTTCATTTGTGCATGTACGAGATTGTTAATCTCAACTGAAGTCATTACATCCTAACCATGGTTATTAACCCCATTAACGCATTATTCATGTTGGATCAGATCCCATTATTGGAACTGGACCTGAATCAAATTCCTGACTAATAATATCTTTCAATTAGATCAGACATTTTATTCAAACCCCAAGATCGCTCAACTCGTATTGTACGAAGTAATGAGCAAGGAACAAGAGATGTGTTGCCACCTCCTCCCTCCTGGTTGGTTGGGGAGTTTGTTTATATCTTTGGCTTTGTGCACAGATTTTCCGCATCTTCAAAGCAGATTTAGGATTTTAGTCACTCTTGCTATCAATCAAAATTCTGATATAGTAAACTTATAATTTGAAATTTTAACATTTATGGAAGAAACCAATTAATCACACTGTATCTGGACAGTTCCAAATGAAACTTCCAGATGATACAATCCAAGGAAAACGGATCAGGCATATTTAATAGTTTAAAGCAAAATCCACTTCTGTGTCGATCTTCAATCAAAAACATTGAATCGCCATTCAATTATGAATATTAAATAATCATTTAATGTATGAGATTGACAGTTAAACTTATTGGAAAATAAATAGGACTAACCTGCAGGTATGTATGTATTATACTGTTGTTATTTCCCAATTCAACAAGCTTGTTAGCTATGCGTGTCATGTGTCCTATGTTTCCAATTCTTGGAGGGGCTCTTCCCTGAGCAGTTGTAGTCGGCTGACAAAAAGGAGTTCAGTATCCGATGCTTTTGCTCTTAGTTTCAAAATATATACAATGGTAACATGTGTCGAAGAGTGCATAAAATCTAAGATCTTGTATGGAACAGTTACCTTACTACAATCAGTTAACAGTAAGGGCTGCTTTTCAGCTCCCATAATTTTACCAATTATGTCACAGTCCTGGATAACATGTTCAACAAGGAGCGTACTCTTACTTTCTAAGCATGACCGAGTGATGCTCTCCACATGGTGGTGTAGAAAATTATTGAACGGATACCTGCTATCATCATGAATATCAAGGGTATTCAATCATGGTAATCCTGATATCAGGAGAAACACAACTTACTCAGAAAATAAATCCAGAACATGTCTTATGGCTCCTTGCTGGACCAATTCCTTTCAGCAGCTTCACTACCAATTGTTAATAAAACAGAAATGAACTCCACAATCTGAAAAGATGCATGTCAAACTGCAATTAGCACAAACAAAATGAACACAATACTTTACACCAGGTAATAAACTGGAATGACATAAGCATGTTCATAGGAAAAGCAATTACTAATATCTTATACCTAAAGGGATTCAAATTCACTGACCAAGGTCATCAGTCAAAAGTAATCCGACCTTGCAATGATGACAGCACAACCAATAAGCAAAGCATGCACAATTCCAAATTCCTAATAGTTATTAAAAGCGTGCCTAAGCGTGAAGTGCCTTGCTTCATAGACAGCGCAGGGCAGTGCCAAAGCGCCGCTTAGGCTCGCTCCTAGAAAGAAAGAAAAAAGTCATTTGGGGTTCTCTTTTAGAATTGGAACTGAACCAAATTCTAACCCAACTCAGATGAGTTATTTTACAACTCGGTCCGAACCACACCCAACTTGACTCGGATTCAGCCCCATTAACTAATTAAATCTCTCTCTCTCTCTCTCTCTCTCTCTCTCTCTCTATATATATATATATATATATATATATATATATATATATATATATATATATCGGCTCTCTCCCCATTCTCTCTTGCGGATCTCATAGACGATAGCTATTAGAAGAAGAATCCTCGATGCCAGCTCCTTGACAATACAAGCAGCACCTTGGACAGTTGCCGCCTCAAGCACTCATTGGCTCCAACAGTTAATTCCTCCATATAGCAGCCACCATCTCCTCCTTGACATCCCCTTCTTGCAGCAACCAACATCTCCTCACAGCAGCCAACATCTCCTAGCAGAACCCACCTCGACGACATCCCCTCGTCTGTTGTCCTTGCAGCAACCACTTCCTCCTCACTAGTCAATACTAGATAAACGTATTATTATTATTTTTTCTACATAAACTAATATATTGCGTTTTTTTATTATTTATGACTATGAAATAGCTATATTACTATATTTAGGACATACAAATTTTATATTATGCATGCACTGTTTTTGCTCAGGTGTGAACCTTGCCTTTGCACTTCATTCCTGGACTCCAGAGGGCCTTAACACCTGAGAGCACTTTTTGGCCTGTGACAACCATGACAATCCTAAAGTTTCTAGCCAGCTTTTTTATTTTATTTTTCTTTCTCTTGTATTGTTCTTACGTTTAAAAGTGCTCAATTGCATAACATGTCAACATACCACAAAAGCAACAACATGGATAATGCATCACTCTCTGTTAGGCAGAGACATTCATGGATCTAAATTACTAAAGAAATGAATCATGTACAATAACCTCATATGGCATTGGTGCTATTTGCTTAGAATATGGTACCTTTAGACGATGTTTTCCAAAGGGTGGCTTCAGTGATCCATATGTTGTCGGCAAAATATTTTCAGCAGTGGAAACATCCAAGAGTTTCAACAGATCACCTGCCATGACATGTGAAAAAGTAACTTGTTAGTAGACGATCTTAAGTTCGCAGCCAATACAACGAATGTACTGTAAGAAACTGATGGCAAGTTGTGGGACTGACTGTAAAAGTAGCAGTGCCAGGTATGTGAACATGTAGTAATTGGTTACATATATTATCATAAACAAGTTTTACCTTGGAACAAGAAATGGAACTAGATGCAATACATCTTCTAAGTATAGGTGCTACTCAGTACAAGGTATTCCTAATGCTAGATATTAAACACTGTAAAGAGGCTAACATTTTAAGAAAAGTGGAGATGGATATGAACTATTTTCGGTGGTATGTATAGTACTTGAGAGCTAAGGGTTCAACTTATTTTCTATATCTATGTATGGTGATACATATATTAGTTTTGACTGGTGAGCACATGAGGACACTTAGCCTTATTTAATAACAATTAAGACATTGGTAGGAGCCTAAGGGTTTTCGAGTTCATTTATTGACTCAACAACTACAGAGTGCATATCGGGGCAGAATGTTTCTCATTATTTGTGAACGACTCCACAAGCCCTCTATCAGTCTCTTTTTTTAAATCCTACTAGGACACATACTTCTTCCGCATATATATATATATATATATATATATATATATATATATATATATATATATATATATATAACAAAACTTACAAATTTATATGAAACTGACCCTTATATTGCAAAATTGAAAAGAAACAGTTTCGAGAAATTAAAATATGAAGATTATATATAAAAGAAACAAAAACATTCCTCAGAAGTCAGAATTTAATTTCTCTTAAGAAAAGAATATTACTTTGATAATATTATACTTTTAGTTAGCGATACAACTTTCTAAATTTACTATTATGAGTAATTATTTATTGTTGTTCAATATCTAGTACTTGATCTATACCTTATTAGAACAGCAAGAAGAAACATAATGCCTTTCACCCGGATTTTGGGGTCGACTATGTAAAACCCTATCATGTCACAGGCGACGCCTAGGAGGCGCGCCTAGACGTGCAGGTAGGAGAGAGCTCGCCTCAACCTGGGGAAAAATTTCCGGGGTTAGGCGATTCTCGCCTAGGCGTACCTAGACATCTGCGTAGGGTCGACCAGAGAAAATTATATGCGGTTGGAAGTCAAGTATTGTATGATGGTTAATACTTATTATATTGGTTAATGCTTAATGCTTATTATATTGCTTAATTCTTACTTTAGGCTTATTATATTGCTTATAGGTTAATGCTTATTATATTGCATATTACTTATTTTTATTCTTTTGTTTCTTCTTATATGAACATGAACATTTCCTTTTATTCAACTTTTTCCTTTTGTTTTGCTTTCATTATTCGAATTCTTTTATACCTTTCCTCTCTTTAGTCTCCATTTATGTTCTGTTTATGTTAAGGCTATGCTATTGTCTCCATTGGTGGATGTTCATGTTATATTGCTTATTGTAATAATAGTAATATACATAACTGCACATTTTTCTGCAAAATAGCAGATGTGTCCTGGGCGGACGCCTAGGCGAGGCGGGTGGGTTGTCGCCTCGCCGAGCGCCCAGTACAACGTAGGTAAAACCTACTCTTTCATCCAGCCAATATCTTACTAGGAACAAAAAGGTAATTCATTCAGGGAACTGGGGAATGATATGACATGAACCAATCAATTCTCTGTCCACTTTGAATTATTCTCTCAATCCTTTATATAAAGAATTACAAATTAACTGAGAATAGATTAGAAATCAAAACTGACTTCTTAAGATTCGTCATCGGCTCAAACAGAATGGTATCACTGCAGCAGGTTTCTTTCCCACAGCATCATAGAAGTATTTCCAAGAACCAATCAGAATTGCCTTATCCAAAGTGACATAAACTGATTATTTTATGTAACTCACATACACTGCGATATCTAGTCCAAAGAAAGAATCTCGTGAGATGAAGGAGACACGATGCAGTTTAAGTTTCATGACACTGGTGTTTTGACTACGTTCAAACAGTCAGTGCACACTACCGTGAACCATATCTTGTGTCGTATCCTGGGGATGGTTCTATCGAAGCCTTTGCACTGAGGGTGACAGAGTAACAGCTTTAGCAAAGTGTGATTCATCATGCACCATGAACAGTAAGCCATCTCTTCCACCTTTTGCAATATTACGTATATTTTCATTGATCCTTCTATTTAATTAACTTCTATGCTGATATTTCTTCTTCTTTCTGTTGGCTGTTACACAAACTACCTTGAAGGACACCCCACCCCACCCCTCCCCAGCACACACACACACACTACCACCACCACAAGGTCTGAAGCTACATTCCAGACTACATACAAGTGAAAGAAAGTACCCACGAGATGAAGGGTAAATAGCTGGGAGAAGCAAGAAAGCATGGTGAAGAAAATATTCCAGTTAAGGAGGGTAGAGTTTCCCTCAGGAACCCAACGTGCTGAAAGGTCGATGCCCAAAAAATAAAAAATTGGTAGCATGAAGGTTAAGCCAGTTAATTATGGAATCATCTCATTAATTTATAGGCTTGACTGTAAGTTACAATCAATATGTGATATTGAGTGGACAAAATGTGTATGGTGCATACCCACTCATAATTATGTGATAGTAACATAGCACATAGCTTCAACCAAACAATTGAGAGTGAACATAAACCAAAATAAAATGCAACCCACCTAGGGTCTCCAGCATTCCGTCAATGGTCTCTGCATTAGCAGCAACCAGTGATCCATGAGTCAGTTGGCTTCGGAATAAGTTATAAGAAGCCGAAACCAGTCTCTTGGGATCTAATAAAGATATGCATACAGACAATGAGTTAACCAACACAGACTTTGGCCTGGATCCTTCAAGTGCATGACGAAGTAATCTTCCTACAAAACTGCAAGTCAATACTAATTAGAGAACTTTGTGAAAATTATAAACAAAGAAGAATCATATTATATTAAAAGGTAATGATTAAAACTGGATAAATAAATATTAATAAAATGTAACCTTGGGCTGCAAATTTTTGCTGCAAACCCGGGAGGAGCACATCTAATTATGGCACAAAGAATTTCAGCTGCATTGGCATGCACTTCAGGAGAATCCTGTTTGAATATAGAGAAAACAATGAATCATATGATAAATTTCTCCAAGTTAAAAGAGGAACCAACTAAAAATGTTTATGCTAAAATAGCATGACAGGAATTTATTTATCATTTACAGGTGAGAAACTGTTAATTAGAGAATAAATTCTACATCAAATATTTCGAACCAGTTATTATTTTTGCTCCTTGGTCGTGTGGACATAACTGCACAGCCGCAAGATAGGTATACCTACACACAACTGGCTATTTAGTTTTATGGTGTGGCCCTACCTGAACAGAATAGATTATGCTATAAAATAGATCTTTAAAGGGCTTATTCTAATAACCCACATTTTTTTGCAGCTCAATAACAGGTCATTTGAAAGAAATTATATATATATATATATATATATATATATATATATATATATATATACTAGAATGGGTGACCTCCTGGGAAGTCCTCGTGTTGCACCCCTTTAAAACCTTTTCCAACAAATATATATATATATATATATATATATATTAGAATCACAACTGTTTCTCATAGTATAATCTATAGAGAGTAACCTTAGTGCAACAAAAAACACAGAAGTAACTACAAAGAAAGAACACAAAAGAAGAAGTAAAAGGCATTTATCACAAGATACAGATCTATTATTTGTCACCCAGGCCTACGTCCATGGGGCTCTTATAGACAATTCAACTATAGAACAAGAGATGGTCCATAACAGAAACGATTTGCAGAAATCCTTTGGGTTATAAGTTATAATTCATAAAACATGTCTCTCACACCTTCCCAGTTATACCCTTGCACCATTCAGGTTGTCAGCCTCAGCCAAAAACCTAAGCTAGTTGGATTAATCTTGAGGCCCTTTCCTCAACGTAAATGGGTTGTGCCTCCAGAAAGGCCAGATAAAGATGAGTACAATCATGTTAATATGAAAGATAATGAATCACACCAATTGTGACACCAGCTAAGCGAATCTTGCATGTTATAAATTAGAAGTTTAGAATTCAAGGCACACAACAGAGTAGGTACTAAATGAGGTGTTCCATATGTTCTTTAAATATAACTATGCAGTACTTCAAGTTTCAATTATTGTAGTAGATTTAACTACATCATCAGACTGCAAATTCAATCTTCTGAAAGTGGTTGAATACTGACCAGATCGAAGTGGTCATGTTTTCCATATATTTATACATAAAAAGCTAAATGGAAAATTATCATTAAATTTAAAGCATAAGTTTATTTTCTGTGAGTGAAGTAACAACTCAATGAAATGTGCAACCATCATCTTCAATAGAAAGACGTACATTATCAGAACAATAAGAAAAATGTTAAAAAAACACTTGCTTTTGCACATGTATAACAAATGGTCCACAATGATGGCCCTGAAAGTGTTGGTCATCTCTTTGTATAGTAGGTAATGTGACGTAGTACTAGATCTACTCAAAACAATGAATGATAACCTACATAGTATCAAATAGCTGAGGAAGAGTTAGTGTCCTCACAAATGACTAATGAGAAACGGACAATCACCATGCCCAACTCCAATACTTAAATACATACTAGCAAGAGAACTAATTCAACTCTACAAGCACCTAATCCTTAAATCATTCATATACCTGTTGATGTTCTATTTCAACTTTCAGCTTCGATATATAATATTCTACCGGAATTTACAACAACAACAAAAAACTGATCCTACTTTCTGTAAGAAAAGAGACAATTTGCCACCAAAACCACTTACAGATGAGATGAACTTATCTGCTATCATATCAAGCAATTCTGTGTCCTTCAACCACTGTGTTGTATCCACATAGTTTGAAGACATATTTTCATCAGCACCAATGAACTGAATCAATACCTGTTTATAAGCCAATAAGGTGACATTTAGCTCCTGTTTCCTTGTTGATGAAACAGTATAAGGGGGCATCGTGGAAGTTTATCAAATTCTTGACATTGCAAGATTGCATGACCATAAAGTCCAAATTATGCATGCATGAGATTTCCGTGCATATATACAGAAAAAAGAATAAAGACTTAATGGATACTCACCTCCATAATAGATGTGATTCCAATTAGATCAAGTAGTTGACGAAAAATTTCCTGATGGCCCTAATGAACATGAAAAAAAAAACATTGAGAATAAGGCAAATTTACCTGAAAAAGATAATAGCTCACAGATGCAAAGAAGAAAGTCAAACTCAAAGAAACATTTCCCAAGTTTATAATAAGTTGACACAGATTAAACAGTAGGGAATCAGCACACAACTACATTAACAAAATACACGAACAGCTCAGAGAAGAAACGGAAGGACACTAGTTGGAGAAGATGATGCCCTCTTCCAGTATTATAAAGCAGCACAACTTTTTCACCAGCATATTCATAAAGTTCTCTCAGGACTCCCATAAACCTATTCGACTTGCACAACTTCAGAGGAGGACAAAAGCAAGAACACTCAAGATATGAAAAGAGGACTACACCGACCTAAACCACTGTGTTTGAAGATTTGCCAGGAAGCTTCTACTTGCTTCTTGAAGCTTTGGTTCCCTAATTCCAGAGAAAACAAGGCAAAATCTGCAACTTAAACTTATCTTTGATATCGATCGCGAATTCCTCTTACTCCGAGATCTCCCATGGCTTTCATCCAAAGTGTGGGGTCTACTCTTGCGAATGCTAAGGCCTGGGGGCCGTTACAGGCGATCATCAAAGCCGATTTCGTCTCTTACTTTGATACAGTAGATCACACACTACTAATGGTTAAACAGCGGCAGAATGCTATTATCAGAACAGAAGGAAATCATTCAAGTTTTATTCAAGAGAAGTAGACGACAATATCTTTCTTTACTGGGAAGGTGTACTATTCTTCTTCTCTTCTGTATTCCAATATCTAAAAGGAAGCATTCAACCCTACACTCATGCAATTCACTCTAAAGAGTAAGGACGTAGTGTTAGGTGACAATAACCCTACTCTTTTCTCATGCCCAGCCCCTAAGCTGAGAAAACCACATTTTGAATCTCAGAGAAGAACCCAAGTCTACTGCTATCTTGCAAGGTTAAAGGCTATCCACATTTATTTGGGATCAACTCTTTCTAGATAACGAATCTTCTGTCCAAACAAGTGAGGATCAATTCTCTTGTGTATTATCACATGTTATGGTTGAACTTTTTATTAGTCTACGAAAGCTCAAAATGTAAGCCTCATTAACTCTTCGGTCTATTGGTACAGAGATCTAATCCTACCAAAGATTGGTTGGTTCACTCAATTATCCAAGAATCTTGGATTTGGCACACCACTTTACAATCCCCTTTTTAAGGCGATGACAAGTTGATCAAAAATACTTTAACCATTCAAATAGGGCTATGTTTAACAACTAAAATAAAGATCGATTTTTTGGGGATCCTTTCTATCTTCAAAGAGTACAAACATAGTAGAATCAAATAGATTTATGAAATACTAGCTATTCACGGGACCTGAAAAACATATGAGCACATGCTTCCGGAGAATCAAAGAATTTCTTGGGAACCCTAGAAGATCATTTCGTGTCTCTGACTTTACATGGATCGGGATAACAATTAAATGTGTATGCCTATTGAAAAGGAGCAAGTTATAGGCGATCCATGACGAGAAAGAATCATAACCTCGTCTTGTCCTCGGTTAACCAAGAATGAAGTCCATGCCGATGTTTTGTCGTTGCCTTTCATAAACGGGTAACGGAGTGTGCACCTTTGTGTTCTTCCTTTGGCCTTCTCTAAGATAACATGTTCGTTCCCTTATAATGTAGCAAACAAAATACGTTTTCTACGAAGGTCATGGTCTTTATCTAAACCAAAGTCAAGTGTCAAACAAGACCTCTGACATGCATTTCCCACAGAATACGATCTTTGATGGATATTCTAGGAAAGCACAACTTTGTCCATTGATAAAGTTATCATTTTGGACATGGTAATCACAACAGAAAGCATACATTCTACCTTCCAATGAAGTATAAACTTCCATGAAATCTTCACGGAGCTTCTGTAAACTAAGTATAAACTTCCATTAATTTTTTATGGAGCCGCCATAAACTGGCCAATTATTAAAGGTAATATCTAAACGGGAGGTCATTCAATAAACAAAACTTTCTACCGTTTGTAATGCTTGAATCAGAACCAAAATTTAGGTCAAGTCAGAACTTGGGTACACTTCATTCATTCCATGCGTACATTTACATGTTTGTCAAAGCCGAAAAACACAAGTGAGTATGTAGGCAAGGAGAAATATCATGTAGTAGTTCAGAATCCACGATCTCATTTTGATCCTTATTGACGACCCTGAGAGCGGTTATGCACACTTCACTACCTCTCATGTATGCGCTTTAAGAAACTGGATAAGGCTATGAGGTTTGATAGGACAACAACCTCTTCTTGTATTCAAACCATCTGGGGATTCCACTTCCTAGAAGAACTAAGTTTCAAGGGATGGCATGTTGGAGAATTCAAGGAAAGGTTTCGTCAGCAAGACAGAGAGCAGGTTTAGATAGGTTAAATACCACAAACGGAATCAAAAGATGGGACTCTTGAATTTCTTGTCTTTCCAAACTCAAGGGGGTTCTAGTGAGTAGGAAATGAGAGAAGGAAAAGGTAGGAAAGGATCAAAAGATACACAAATTGATCTTCTAATTTCAAGTATATCAATTAGATTGGACAAAAGTTCAAAATGGAAGCTAAAGAAATTCTAGAAGGAGAGGAAAGTAACATGAAGTCTAAGTCTAAGCGCCGAAAGAAAGAGGGGAACTCCTGAAAGACAAAGGATATGTTGCTAACTTAGTGATCAGTCTGCTAGTTTATTTCATCCCATTCGATGTATGAAAACAAATAGGAAGTAGTTAAAGGTTTATAACAGAGTATTTCTTGTAGGGCTCAAGCCTATTACAAAACAAAATACTTCTCATCATGTTGGTTAGTAATAATTACGAACCCTTAATATTGTTGGAGATGTGTGTTACAACAACAAAGCCTTTGTGACAAATTTTGGATTAGATTCAGTTCATTTAAGGGTCATAATCCTCTATAACCTATGTTGCACGGACACGGATTCGACACGACACATTTCAGACACAACACGGATTCAGCAACTATTTGGTGTCCTGATGCATTTTGGAGTTTCCATGATGTATCCAATACGTATCCGACATGACAAGACATTAATTCTAGAGTGTTTGTGCTTCTTAGTCTAACAATACAAACCATATCCTTCTATATGCATCAATCCAAGTTCATTTAGGCCTCCTTCTAGTACCAGCAGCCTTCATCACAAGTTGGGTATTCGTCAATAATTCGGCGAGCTTGAAATGTTCAGAATATTTGCCAATAGTTCAGCAAAATTTTAAATAAGAAAAAAAAATGGACCTACAAATTGGAAAATAACAGGACTATATGAAACAAATTATTAATAGAAGTTAACAAAAAATACAAGTAACAAAACAGAATTCTAACTTTACTAGTCAAAGTTTATCCCAAGAAATCTTTCAAAGCTTTTGTAACACTTGTTCACCTTAAGAAATAAGAAATAAACAAAATTACAGTTGTCCTGGATTCAAAAAACATAAATAAAACCCTTTGATTTTTTGTAATTAATGGTCAAAACTATCTTTCATCTTCTGTAGCAAAGTGATAATTAATGATCTCCTCCAGAACTCTAACCAAATACTTTCTTCCTATTCCTCTTAATAATCTGTTATTGGAGAGCAACAAAACCAAAAGAGAAGCTAGGACGGTGGGAATGGCTGCATCAATGAAAAGATAAGTCACAGAAGAAATAGTCACTAATGTCAGCTTCAACAATGAATCTCAAGTTTCTGATCGTAAAGGAGGTCATAGACATCTGCCTCGACGGCAAATCTGAAGTTTCTGATCACGAGATAGAAAGTCTTGAGAATCATATGATTGAATAATCATATAATTTGCGAATACAATGTATGATTCATGATTTAGTCAACTTGTATTCGAGCTGGCTTCTGTTCGTGAATTAGTCAACATATATTCGACATGGCTTCTGTTCGTGAAGTATTCACAGCTTTTTCCAAATATTCGAAATATTATGACTGATAGCAGCTACTTTCACTAATATCTTGTCACTTCTCCTAACGACGCCTCTATTGGTCTTCCATTGCATATGTCCAAAGCACTCAAGACGATTTTCTGTCATCTTCTCCTTAATTAACGTCATCTCCAACTTCGACAAATACATCCATTACCTATCGTCCAACATTTGCCACTCATCCATTTTAGCAATCTCATTTTAGCTACACTCAATTTTCCACATGTTAGATTGCCTAACATCCTGATCCATAAAACATAGTTAGTCTAGTAGTTGTTTTATAGAATTTTTCTTTCAACTTCAAGAGTATCTTGATAACAAAACACTCCATCGTATAAGCCGTCCTGTCCTAGTCCTGTCCTAAATACTGAAACAATCATTCCAAGTCCTAGGTATCTCTTGTCCGTCGATATGTACTTATCCCTCGTTCTTTTTTGTCTTTTGGTAGAAGTTACTCTATATTCATTATACTAATTTTAAAAGACATAGATTTCAAAGTTTCTCTCCACAATTATATTTACATATGGTTTTATTGATTTAGAAAGAAAGCTTATGATAGAGTACCCAAAGAAATAATACGGTTTGACCGAAAAACCGTGAACCGACGCCTATGTTGGTTCTACAAAACTTGAGAACGTCTTTTAGCACTGAACTTATATTTGACCAGTAAACCGGCCTAAAAACCGTTTGAACCGGTCAATAAATCAGAACTGAACATGGTACACGTTGTGGTTTCTCTCATTTTAAAGCACCTTCTTTCCAATATATTATTTTAACTGTTACTTAGTTACTTATATAGGGAAATTCAAGAAGATATCTTGAAACATAAAATAAATAAGAGAAGAAAAAATTAGCATTAGGTATCAATTCCTATTTTCCAATCCGGAAACTCGTCAACTAAATAGAAGGTTTTAGATACTAGCCAAAACTGATATGTTTCAGCCGTTTTGGACCATAAATGGAGGAATTAGAACTGACAAAAGCATCGAAAGCGACAAATACAAAACCAACCAGACCAAGGTTCGAATACTGACCGACAGTGATACGTATTATTATATTGTATCCTCTTGACATGTCTAGATCAAGGTTGTAAAAATCGCTAGTCGGCCGCTAGTCGGTTCGTGGGGACTACGAATTAATCGGACTACTCGGAGACTACTCGGGGACTAGTCGGATTAGTCGGTTTAGAATTTTTAATGAATATATATATATATATATATATATATATATATGTAATATGTTATAAAAATATTTTAAAAAATAATATGTTAATTGTTGAACTTTTAATTATCGCAGACTACAGTGCATTTTCTTATTCATTATTTTGCATAAATTTTTATTTCGAAATATGTTAACAACTTACTATTTTGCACGGAGAGTTACAGCCGCAGTAGCAAGCAAAAGCAAAAAAAAGTAACAAGCAAAAATTAAAAAAAGAGCCGCAAAAACAGTAGCAAAGAGATAACAAAGCAAAAGTAAAAATAAAAAAGAGTAGGCTAGTAACTTTTTTCAAAAATAGAAAAATGCAGCAACAAAGTAAAGAGTCGACGACGGCTGCCTTGACGAAGTCGACGGCAGCCCAGACTAGTACCAATTTAGCTAATTTTTGGATGGACCAGCCCCTAATCGAGTCGACGGTGGCCGACAAGTGACTAGTCGGGGACTAGCCCCTAGTCAAGTCGGCGGCGGCCGACTAGCGACTAGTCGGGGACTAGTCGGCCGCCTAGAGGGATTTTTACAACACCGGTCTAGATATGATACTGACCCACAGATACCAGCTGATAGTGACATTTGGGCAAGCTTCTAAACGACGGTAGGCGGGTATGTGGCGGAGAGGGTCCGCCTACCGCTTAGGCCGCCTAGGCGCAGCCTAGGCCGTCTTGCTATGTGTGTATGACATCTTGCCTATGTATGTAAACACTAAATAAAATTTTCAAGAAGATGAAGTTAGTTCTTTGTAGTTTCGAGGATATCAAGTTTATTCGGATTGACAATGTCTATGGTACAAAATATAGAGTTGGATTTTCCCAAATGACACTAGTTACAAATTAGAACAAATAGCGTCCAGAATCCAGAAACTATGATGTTCTCTCTTCTTTTAGTTTTTTAATATAAAATATGTAGCTTTTTTCAAGATAGGCGTCCGCCTACGCCGCCTCACCTACACCTCCAAACTGCCTACAACAAAAGCAGTACGGAGAACGGCCGCCTCGTGCTTAGGCGACGCCTAGACAACCACCATTTACAACACTGCATTTGGGGCTTTCCTAGTCACCTTCACCAAAAAAACTAAAATAAAAGGGAATAGTACATGAAAAATCAATATCAATACAATGATTTGGTCATGATCGACATGCTATTGTGTCGATAATATTATAAACACATTGGAACTATTACCATTTGTTGATGTCAAATGTTAATAAATTCACAACATTCATCTGTCTTACAAGTATTCCACTCAAAAGCTATCTCTTGACGCATAGTTTGTCTAAAAGCAAGTACATAAAAAGTAACTAATGTGGGTGAAGTTCAACATTGTTGCCTATTATTTCATTCAGAACTAACGAAAAACAAACAAATAACGCACAAAATTTTATTATTATTTGGCTTCCCGAAATCAAGAGCTCTGACACTACTGATACCGTCGATATTGATACCCATAAGAACGGCTCAAAATAGATTATCATACTGATACTGAGAACCTTGAACCAAACTCCCCGAAACTGCCGAAACCGATACTCATAGCAAGGGTCCGAAACAATTTTGAAACTGAGTTTTTGTATCTTACTAAATATTGTCTGATATCTAGAGCTAAACACCATATCGAATTTATAGACTTTTGTTGTTACTAGAAGCTCCCACAGGTTTATACATCATAATTGCAGTAGAAGCTCTTTAAGGGTTAAAACCTGGTCTAAGCCAATTTTAAATCGTGATTCAACTCATATCTCGCCAAGGATGGTAGAGTGAGAAGAGGAATATCAAAAGTAAAAAGGAAGGTGAAAACAGAAGAAAAGAAAACACATTTCGGGAGCTGCTTTAAACTTCTTTACCCATCACAATATTTCATATAAACTAGTACAAATGACTGACCATATACAAAGGCATCTAAAAGTAAAAACGTTACCAAACAAGTAGAAGCTAATATTATCTACAATAACTCTAATATACTCACAATTCATCAATGAAACCTTTCTAACATGACTTGTTACTCATCTAGTCCAAATTTAAAATTTTTGTTACCCCTGCCGAAAGACAAACTCTCAACAGGGAACTCATAGTACTCACAGAGATCTCCAAATGAGTTCTAATTAAGTTATGACTCTCTCAAGACTTGGTTAAGAACTTAAGAGAGTTGAACTTCCTATTCCTGAATTAAACTTATAATCACAACGAAATGCAATTCAATAGGATAATCTATTTGCATCAGCAGTTCAGCAAATGGCATTCATGCCTAATATACATTCCTCATCTAAAGAAGCAAAAAAGGGGCTTCTGGATACTTGAGAAGCATTAAGCATTTCTATATGTTCACTGCTCACTTAAGTCAATGAGGCAGAATTTCCTTTAGCAATGCATGAAAAGCTTGCCAATGATTTAAGCAATTATATCTAGCCAAAGATATCTGTATGCAGTTATATACATATTTATGATTTCTGACTTGCAATGATCTCTAATCTTGGAAAAGTCGATCATTCAGTTTCGTAACTAACAAGTAACAGTGAAACAAAAACATAGGCAACTTACAAAATTGAATTCAATTGACAAAACAATTTGCTTAAAGGCTTTGATATACTTTCATTACAAAGATTTATAATTTGACTAACCTTAACATAATTCATAAGGTGCACCGTCTTCCGTAAATATAAGCACATAACAACCTACATACAACAATAATTAATATGTAAAAAGAGAAGCTGATATACTTCATCAAGATTTCGACCCAGTCTTTCAATAGATTATTTACAACCTAACACATTGAAACCACATCCCACAGAAAGCAAGAAAATAAAATACCTTACTAAAGTATCCCGCCAATGATATACTATGTGGGCGATCAGGTTTCAAAAAGGAGAATAGCAAGTTCATCAACTGCAGAAATAGCAACATTGCAGAAGCCAAAGCAACAATGAACAAACAACTAAGTAATCCGAACATGTTTAATTCAACCCATAAGTACAGGAACTAGTGTGTGGGTCAGGATGGTGGTGCTCATGTGTGTGTGTATGAATATCTTTATAACACCATATGGCAACCCACAGGTGACAACTTATATATATCATCACCTCTTCATCGGCGACTAAGGTTTTCAGTATGATGTCAACCTCACAGGTGAATATCTCGCACGCAATGAATGGAAACCTGTATGACAATACCACAGGAGAAAAAAGAAAGAAAACACATATATAGCCAGATTAAAAAGTGTCAATGAAATAAAATTTATCAGGTAATTCATAAATGTGTGTACTTGAAAATCCGCTTCTTTTCAGCATCCTCAGGAACTTCTTCCACAATATAGCGAAGTAATTGCTCCACTTGAGCCCTATCTCGCAAACTGAATATGAAAGAACACAATATAACTAAATTAAAAAAATGAAATGACTGTGTATAGTCTGTTTAATACTTTAATTACCTCACAAAGTAAAATCACGTAATAGTCACACATAAGGCATTTTGTCACCACCATTAGCATTATAATGATTCAATAAAACTTCCCATATAAAAATGGAGTCCTTTGTGAAGAACAACTATGATTCAATAAACCTTTCCACGTAAAAATGGAGTCCTTTGTGAAGAACAACTACATTAAAAAGGCTAGAAAATTGAGTTTATCTAAAAGTTGGCTTTAAGCCTGGTCAACCCTCTTGGTGCTAGATTCTTGCGTGAGGTGAGAGAGTGACTAGGTCAGTTGGTGGGCAAAAAAGAACCCTACACCATCCAGACAGTGAACAAAGATGCTAATTAACCTAGGCTAGAGAATAGTCAGAAGAAAGAGGGATTAATTATAGGATAGTTCATTCATCCTTGAGACACGGTGCTATTTTGTATCATCAACATGAAACATTTTTATACCCTCGCCATTCTTGTCAAAGTATTGCCATTGTTTTAGAGAGTAGCTTCATTATTTGGTCTCACTAGTGCTGGCTACAGCCGGGGTTTTAGCTCCGTCACAAAGGATTTGGACTCCGATAGAAAAACAGAGAGGGTGTCAGTACGAAACTGATCAAATCCCATCTCAACTGCAGGGTAATTATCCAGCCGATATAGACCCAACTGAAATCAAACTAGGGGTTACTAGACCAGTTTTACTGTTTTCCCCATCCATACCTAGAATTTAACCCAACAAGGTCGAATTTGGGGTCATATTTAGCCCAAAAGGATCTAGAACTGAGTGAAAATTAACAAAGGGGTCATTGAGCCAGGATTCCAATATTAAGCTAAATCATACCTAGAAATTTAACCTGACCAGGCCGAACTCGGATTCATATTTGGCCCTACTCGATCGGAACCCATGTTGATCAAATCTTCTCCAAATCATGGGGGGTGGTGGTGGTGGTGGTGTGTGTGTGTGGGGGGTGGGGGTGTGGGGGGGGGGGGGGGGGGGGGGGGGGGTAATGGACGCCTTTCACTTCATGTTGTCATTTCACTATATAGCAAGGACGAGGGCTTAAGGGTTCAAATATTACCTCACTACCACCATCGACTGGTTGCCGAGCAGTTACCTGGTCTCTGACTCTCTAGTGGACACTCCTTTCCTATCTCCTTATTTTATTTTCTCTCATCTTTTTATTTCTAAGTGACAATTTTCATCAGTATGTTTGTATTAGCCGGAACTCGGCCAATCCAAACGAAACTTCAAAATTCAAATAGACGGGTCAGAATGAGATCAATTGGCCACTAGGAAAAATTTCAGCAAATTCGGACTACTCTACGATCAAATCCTATCCGAAAGGGCCAATAAGTAGGTATTTTGGTATTGACTGGTTCTTACCTTAGCACCTAGACAGTGGTTAGATTAAATAGAAACGGGAAAGATATCAATATTAAAACCTAGAAAGGGACTTAGAATGGTAGGTTTAGAATATACGGACGAACATTTTGAGTGTGCTTGTCAAACTATTTCCCATCTGACCTTTAATGAGATATTTGTTAATGCAAGTTGGAGTCCATGTAGCAAACTCCAAATTAGTAATGGGAGCATCAAAGCGACTAATGTGGACTTACCTAACCATAACTGTGCAAGCACATTGCACTCTACCAACTTTTTTACGATAATATTGGCATAGTTGAACTTCACGGGCTGAACTTTTAGGTTATGCCAACCAATGTTGTCAAGGTGCGCTCCTAGACGAAGAGCAAATGATGCATAATGCCTGACACCCCTTCATAAGAGACGCATTTAATCATGCGCATGACTTTAGGGTTTAGGCGCATGCCTTTTAGGCTATTGTGGCGCAGCTGTGCGGGATTTAAATGACTAGGTTACAAGTGCAATAGCAAGTACATGTGGTGGTGTTGGAGGACTCGACGGCTTAAAGTTCACAGAGGATACTAATTCAGAAGATAATGAAGAAGAGAATATGCAAGATGCTCAATCTGGTGGAGAAGAAAACAAGTCTTAGAGTTAAGAGTCTGACGATGACTTTACATTTTAGCTTAAGAAAATGCTTGATCTTTATACTTCAATATGCAACGGAATCAACTGTTTTGGGGGTCTATGGTGATACGAGGACTTCTTAAATCAATATGTTTATTATATATCATGGATGTATTTTCTAAGTTTATATATATATATATATATATATATATATATATATATATATATATATGACACACACGTGCACACGGTTTCAGGGGGAGTCTTCTTGGGTTACTATCTCAATAAAGTATATGATTGGTTCGAGGAACATCTTGATGTTCAAGAAATTGCAGCGATATAACTAGTATGTTCCTCCTCATGTCAACATACTTTTGTGTCTAGGGGATGTTACTTGTTTTTTAGTACAAGTAGCTACGGATTTTGCTATGACTTTTTACTAACCGTCCAATCGTTACATAGGCTTTCTCCCATGTTCAATACATAATAGATGAAGCCTATTTTGGTTGGTTAATCCGATCAGTTCATCAATGGTCAGTAAGTATGATGGTTCTAATGATGATTCTGCACATATTTCATGTGTATCTTACAGGGGGATTTAAAAACCTCCGTGAATTAACTTAGGTTACAGGTGTAGTTTTGGGTGTATTGACTGCATCTTTTGGTGTAACTGGATTGGAAAATGGATTGGAAAATGCTTATGTAGAGTGTCCAATATTTGTTTTACTTGTTTTACGTCTTCTATGTAAAAACATTCAATTCTCATAAAATCTTTTTGACTGTTACTCAAAAGTTCCAACGATGTGTGTGTGTGTATATATATATATATATATATATATATATATATATATATATATATATTGGACCTTTTGGGACAATTATAGATCCTGGAAGGTAGTTCTAATTGGTCAATAAAAATTCATTTCAATGAAATTTCTTTTTTTTGTTTAGATTAATGAATCCATTTTGAAACGTAATAGAGGGTAGAGTAAACTTGTTTTTTTATTTTTCTCAAAACGAATGCCATCTTCCTCCGCATATAGAAAAAAAAATCGATCAATCAAATTACGAGAAGCTTCATAAAGTGCTTCTCGTGGAGTTAAAGCTTCCATTCGTCGATATTTCTAGAAAAAGAATTTCTTGTTTTTCATTACCAATCATATAAGAATGAATATTATGATTCGCATTTTGAATAGGCTTGGATACAACATCTATAAGATAACTTCTATCTTGAGAGTCATTTGTGATATATGCGATCTCTCTTGGTTTTGTAATACAATACACAAATCAATCAGTCACACATACACACGACATATATAAGTCGAAGCCTCGTAGCTTGTCTCCACATCCAAACCACTTGAGCTAGGCTTCGACTTATATATATATATATATATATATATATATATATATATATATATATATATATATATATATATAGGTAATTGTGTTACAGGCTCCTTGTCCGAAGGCCACATCCTTGTCCGAAAATCCGTATTTGCATCACACATGCATCGCACCGCGACTCACATTAATTCAATTAATATGCTTCCCCCGTTGCTTGAACTAGGGGGGTTGTCTCACTCTAACCACTTGAGCTAAAGGTTCTTGGCAAATTGTAAGTTATAATATGACATCGTGGCTCGATCCACTTATCCTCCACCACTCAACAAGGATCTTATGCCTCTCATCACTAACCGCAAGGGTCGCTCAAGTTTGGCGCACGCACGCACACACACACACACACACACACACATATATATATATATAGAGAGAGAGAGAGGGGGGGGGGGGAGAGAGAGAGATACACACGATATCTTGCTTCATTAGAGTGATCATTTTCTTGAGTCTCAACGGATACATGGAAGTTGTAGCGCATTGAGTGTATAGTTTGCAGTATCGGTTGATACCGATCAAATACTGCTGATACCAATACGGTTTGGCAAGTCCCGATGTGATACCGACCAATACCGATACTGCCGAAACCGACCAATATCGATACTGATCAACACCGACGTTGGAAGTCTCTTTCCCAGCCAATTTGGGCAAAGAAAATTAAATGAAAAAGACCAATCAATAAGGATGTAAAAGAATGTAAATAAATAACTTATTTATCATAGGTAAACTAACTAGTAAGGCTGACTATTATTTCATTCAATTTCAAAACAACTAAGAAACAACACAAAAAATTATTAAATTTATGCCTAAATATATAAAATATTTTTCGGAAGTTTAATAATTATTTGCTTTTCGATACCAAAAAAATCCAATACTCAACTAGAGATTGACCTCCCTTCAAGGACTGGATGGTAGCCCAATTCCAAAAGTTGGAGTTCTGCGGGAAGCTCCACGCAAGCTTTTGAAGACGAGGTAGATAGGTCTAAAGCCCCTTCTGAGAGACTATATAGTGTGAAAGATCAGTTGACCAGGAAAAATGAGAAATGGGTCCGACTTCTTCAATATTCAGATCTTAGTAAACCAAAATTGCGAACTCGTCGAAAGTGAGAGGGAGGCAACTCGAAAGTTAGGGTCAAGTCACGGTTTACAAAAGGGCAAAATAGCATATTGCAATAAGCCTCTAGGAGCAGTTGAGTGTGCAAAATTGTGAGATCAGCCTGAGATATTCGAGTACTGGGCATTATGAGACCCAATACTCTTTTGTAATTGGTTCCTTCTTTAATACTTTAACACAATTATATATATATATATATATATATATATATATATATATATATATATATATATATATCCCAAATACCAAGGGTATAACTAATTTTTTGTTGTAACACTTTATTGCCTAAATATGTCAATATTAATGAATAAAAAGGTCATTTAGTCACCCAGTAACTAAAACTTCTATATTAATCTAAAATTGTCATCTATTTCTCTCTCTCTCTCTCTTTTCGTGCCACTATTCTTCTTTCACTATAAATTGGACACGCAACGCATGTCCCGACCAATATATATATATATATATATATATATATATATATATATATACACTGCACTTAAAAAAAATATATATATATATATATATATATATATATATATATATATATATATATATATATATACACACTGCACTTAAGCATTCCCGAATATTTTTCGAAATAGCAGTCGTTAAATTGTTCTTTTTTACCGTTCAGATTAGATCCTTAAACTACTCAATTCAGATTAGATCCTTAAACTACTCAATTTCTCGCAAGATTTTGATATAATCTGGACGGTCAAAAAAGATAATCCAACGGCTGCTATTCCAGGAAACACACGGGGATGCTTATATATATATGAAAATGACAAGGACGACGGAAATCCTAGGGCAAAAGTCAGCATTGGAAGAAAACTATGACACACGACAGACCCGACGGATGCGTCTTCTTCACCGCCAGAGGAAATGGGAGGATGGTCCACAGTGGAGTGCATAAAGAAAAGAAGGGGATCGATGTCCAGAAGTGGCGGTAGTCAGATGGAAGGTACTGGAAAAGGAAGTCTAACAGCTCGACCTAACTGTAGAACCATAAAAAAATATGGCTCTCATTTGAAGCCAAAAGTCACAAAAATACACCCATGCGGAAACTATACTCGAAGAAAATAAAGCAAAACTACTCTATTCATGCTCATATGTGTGCATCCTAGCAGCTCCTTTATAGGGAGCACAACTGCCTTGTCCAAGTATGTAGCACCGACTTTGTTATACTTCTATATTTTGTTAAAAGCCAACTAACACCCATCCATATATAAAACCTAGCTACTTGAATTCAAATAGGACACCTATCTAAGACTAGGACATACCAAATACAACTCTTAATAAATTTCAAATATATTTATAAATTAAGTAGGATTTAGATTATATTTCCAACAAAGTAGTGAAAAACTATACACATTGCTTCATTAAATTTTCACTGGAAAGTACAAGTGTTCCAAGATAAAAGATCACTTGCGAAAAGAATTCTCTGTTCTCGAGGAGTACTTCCTTATTCTAAAGTATGGGATGGATGTAGTTAACTAATATTATAGTATCAATACTACTACATCAAAAGGTCTCAGAGTCCCTAATCCCTGACATTGATTTAAAATGATTTCCATTGGTATTGATTTGATAATTTCCAATTATATGTAAGACTTTGTACTATTTATACATAATAATATCAAAAAGTGGTCAAATTCGGTAAAAATGTTAAAAAAATCGACAAAATCGGACTAGTTGGCACTTTTTAAGCGACGATTTTCCTACCCGATTTTTGTGAAAAATCATGCATTGCTACAACGGATGCCGACTCCTCGCCGACTTTAACTACATAGGTAAGGACACGGCGACATGAACACAACACATATTTTGATGTCTAGTGTATTTTGGAGTGTCTTGCGTGTGTCCAACACGACACGGATTGGAGTGTTTGTGCTTCCTAGATTAAGATACTCACATATAGTAACATCAGAAGTATACAACTTCTTCACTTAACATGAGAAACAACAGTAGGAAGGCAAGTACACATGATTCCAAAGACCTAAGGGAGAGAAACAAATTTATAGAAGATTCTCAAAGAAAATTCATATCTAAACACTTTGGGGAAAAATGCATCATGTTCAAGAAATAATACCTTGAATAGTTTGATGTAACTGGGAATTTATTATAGCTGGGAGTATACATCTATTAATTTGCAAGACTTCACTATAGCTAAGTATAGCATCTTCTCATAGAGATGAGTTAGCTTTTTGCCTTTTAAAGTCTTCCAAAATTGATATGAAATTAATTATATGCTTTGTCAATCACAAGAAAAGGTATAAATATAGAAAATGAGGAGCCAATGGGTGTCAGTTCAAACATTAGTATCTCTTCCAGCGTAAAATATGCAATTGGTTTCACATTTGCAGCATGCTTATGAATAATAGATAGATGCTAAAGAGCTTAAGCATTTTTGGCTGTCATCCTTTTACCAAGTGTATCATCTAGATGAAGAGTTTAAGCATTACATATAAACAAAACAAAACTAGTTAACAAGAAAAACTCAGTAACTTGATCACAACTAGTGTATTTCCACCGGAGTTACACAAGCTCCACATATTGACTTCTTATATAGCGATATACCATGAATCTGATGTGGCTACAAACTTTCCTACCTCTTGCATTTCTCAGTCGACTGGTATTTTCACCATGATTAATGAGCTTCATGTTAAGGCAAACAAGTTTAAGAAGTACTCTTGCGAAAAAATAACAGCAACAAGAAACAAAACCTTTATCCAAAATAAAATTGGGAATGGCTTTTTTGAATCCTTATATTCTTCCATTCAGTTCTGTTAATGGTCTTGTGGAAAGTAACAAGAGAGAGGTCTTCAAAAGCTGAGGTTTTCAATACTTGACTCTCCATAAAAGTTAAAAGTTCATTTGAAGAAAGGAAAAAAATTATTCTAAAAGGTAAAAGCTATTTCAAGAGAAATCAATACTTTCCAGCAAAATGAAGAAACTAAAATTCATCAAAATGGTATTATTACTAATTAATAAGACGACTATTTGACGCTTTGCACTCTTGAATTATCTCATCCTCGTCAAGGAGCTCTTCCAAAGAATAATTCTCCTTGTTCAAAATGGTTTCCACCTACAATTCACAAAAATAAAGTTAGAATAAGCAAAAACATAATCAGAATGTCATTCCATGATATTGAAAGTAGTTGTGATCTGAAATAACCTCTGAAAAGCACAGAATAAATGGAAGTTCAATAAAAGTGTAGCGCTTGTAGCTCATGTGGAAAGTTGCGTGGACACCAAACGGGGCCGGCTGGGTTCGAGCCCCCCCACCCCCCCACCCCCCAACCATAAGGACGTGTAGGAGTGTGGGTTGTAATCAAAAATAAAAAAAATAAAAATCATGAAAACAATGTGGTCGTCATTATAGTCATAATTGCCAAAAGCTAAATAGTAACTATTCCTAGATCAAGTTGCAAGAACAAGATTACAAATGCAGAAGAAAAAGGAATGATAGAGTACAAATGTAAAAGGAAAGATAATCTAGTTGGGTTTAGGAAAAGCAGGCACACTGGTATAGTACTACCTAATAAGATCAATGAGAAAATGTTTTAACTTTTAAGTAATACGTTTCTGCTCTCTTTTTTGTCAGAAATGGAGGGTCTGAAACCGCCAAAACTAACGAAACCAACTGATTCAAAACCATCCAAAATGCTGAAACCAATATTCATAGGAAGGGTCTGAACAGATACCGGAACTGAGTTTGTTAACCTTGATGAAGGTGCATACTAAGAAGGAAAAAACTAATAACATATTTAGTGGAAGGAATATGTACGTGGGGAAGAGAACTAAATTATAATTGGAACATTTAAAGGGTGTAGCGATTCATTTATCTTTCTAGAAAAAGAGGTGTACAATTTTGGATTGCTAAGAGCATCATATAGTGTGTTCGCCTGAAGTCAAGTAGCAAGTTTGATGATAAGAACTAAACAAGTTTATAATTATGTGTTTAATCACAGAACCAAAAAGAATGCATTGCAAATGTTTGTTGGAAAATCGCTCTTGCTAATCAAGTTTAATTATCAAAAGAAAGAATCTGGAATCTGAAATAACCACTGAAGCACAAAAAAGACTGGAAGTTAAAGTGGAAATCATGAAAACAATGTGGTTACCAATTGTAGATAAACATTTAGGTTACCGCTTCATTCTCTCTCAGTACAATTGTTGCATATAGATAGCAGGTATTTAAAAATAATTGAGAACAAAATTATTTAAATGTGTATCACATTATGAAATAGATGTGTCACATTCTAGCCATTAGTTATAACGTGTTACTTAATTTCATAATGTGCTACATCTTTATATAATGTGTTGCATCTCTTTCATAATGTGTTACATATTAAAATAATTTTTTAATTTATTATTTTTAAATACAAAATAAATACACAAATTTAATATTTGTTACAAAAAAAAAAACACACACAACTCAAAGTGTTTGAGATACTTTTTTAAGAAATTTGGTAAGAGAGAGGTAGATTTGAGATAAAGACGAGAGAAGATAGAGATAGATTTGAGATAAAGAGAAGAAAAGATAGAGAGGAGAGAAAAGAAGAGTATTGTGCGTGTATGTGTGAGAGAGAGAGAACGTAGAGGAGAGGAAAAGAGAGAACATAGAGGGGGATAGGAAGCAACGAGAGAAGAGAGTGGAAGAAAAGAGAAGAGAAAGGAACTTGAGAAAGAAAGGGAGCAAAACCATAAATTCCCCTTTTTTAAAATTTTGAATTAAGAAAAAAAGGAAATAATAGAAGGTAGAATTAAACAAAAGTTGGGAGAGGGAACCCTACAAGTATTTCTAGGAAAGTAGTGGCGGAACCAAAATTTTCATTATCTGAAATCAACTTTCATTACAACCCAGTTTCAAAACTCAAATTCCAAAAAACTCATCATAGAATTGTTCCAAAATCTTAAATTGTCCGTAAGGTTCACTTAGAGACTATACTAGTAAGTTCTATCAAAAGAACGGCTTTAGGGTTTTGAAAAACTGACTCTAACCAACTCAAAGTATGTTCACTTTTGTTCATTTCTTCTTTTCACTCGAGAATGGCTTTTAGGGTTTGGAAGGCTTTATACCGCAATGTAACACTATGGTTTCGATCAAACCTAGTTATGGAAACTTCTACAATTTGAAAATCCAAAATCCACTCTCTTACTTCCAAAACCCAACCCTACCTTATGATTCTGAACCATGACCTACTTAAAATAAAACTCCACTTATTAAAAAAAAGTGAAGTTTCAACTTCTCTAACAATAGTTCCGAACCTCAATTCAAAAAACAAATTAACTCCATCTCTAACAAATTTGTTCTCAGAATAATATAAAATCCACCCGTGAAGTGAAACCATAAGCTATGCTGGCAAGTTAAATTCTATCAAAATAAATACTTTCAAGGTTCGAAACATTCACTTTCATTAATTCCTTTACCTACGATCGCATGTCCAGAGGAAACCCTAAATCCAATTCTCTAAAACTAAGCCTTAAGCTAACCATCGAGTTTATCCATGTATTATGCTAGTAATTCAAATTCAATCAAAAGAATGACTTTCGGGATTCAGAGACCCAAACTACAATCACCACCATCATTCCTTCGCCTACAATCGTATGTCAATAATGAAAACATATGGAAAACAAGAATCAAAAAAATAAAATCTTTACACTTCAATCGGGAACCGTGAACTCACAGAAGAAGTTGAGGGAGAATCACGTTACCCGCCAAAACATCTTTATTTGATAGAATCAAGAAATCCCAACAAGAGAAAACCTAAAGTAACCAATTGTATCATAATTCAAGCCTTAAACTACCAATCAAGGTAAACGACGCTACTAAGGGACTGCTTGGCACCTAAACGACACTACTAAGGGCCCGCTTGGCAATGGTATTTTCACGAATTTTGGAGGGTTTTTGAGCCGGCCATTTATGAAGTGTTTAAAAAAACCTTGCTTGGTAAAATTTTTTAGTCATTGGTTTTGGTTGGGTCAAAATTTTCCCAAAACCAGTGCAATGTAAGTTTGGGTTTCTTTATAAACACTTCAAATCAAGGTGTTTTTAGGGTTTCTATTTTTTCTTCCATCTATATCCTTATCAAAAAAATATAACTACAACTATTAATACCCTACCATATTTCTTCTTTCTCATCTTTGTTTCTCTTGCAGTCCATTTGATGTAGCAGTGAATGATTGCCATAAAATTTTGTGGTCCATTTGATGTAATAGTGAATGTTTTGCTCTCAACATTTATGATTTACTACTTGCCAAATTATTTTATGCTTGCAAGTTATATTAGTGTATAAGCTATTGTTTGGAAGGGCAATGATATAATCTTTCTTCAGAAAGGCTTTTGGTACTTTGTACATGGGCATATAAGTAATTTTATTGTTTTAAAAAACCTTCAGAACCGCTCGTTAATGAATTACCAAGCATGTGCTAGATTGTTTTAAAGTACCGTTCATAACCGGTACTTTAAAAACACCTCATAACTGCTACCCCAACAATTGCCGAGAAGACTCTAAGTCGAATTAAGTCCAATCCGATCAAAATAATGACTTTAGGGTTTGGATATCCAAACTACATTTACTACCATCAATTCCTTAACCTACAATCACATAGTTAACGAAAACATCAAGGAAACAAGAACCAACGAGAGCAAACACTCTAAAACATTCCAATTCTATCATAAGTCAAACCAATTCTAGCGTAAATGCTATCAAAATTATGGCTTTGGGGGTTTGGAGCCTCGAACTACATTCACATCCATCAATTTCATCAATCTTACAATCACGTGTCAACAAGAAAAAACCCACTGAATCAGTCCAATTTTATGATAAATAAATCAAGCGTAGACTACGACAACAAGCCCAATTCGATCAAAATACTAAATTTTACAGTTTGGGACCCAAATTACATTCAATTCAATCAATTCCACAATCACTCCCAACTAAAAACATATAGAAAAACGAGATTCAACAACAGAAACCCCTAAAATCATTCGAACTCGATTGGGGGATCGCGAACTTACGGGAGAAGCCGAGGACAGCCCGGTTATCCGCCAGAACATCGTGCCGCCGCCGAATCGAGGGATCCCAGTGCCCTAATTCCCAAATTCTAGGGTTCGAGAAGAATCGAACGATGCCCTAATTCCCATGTTGCTGGAGAGGGAAAGAAACGACGAAGACGGAGAAGAGAGAGAGGAAGCGGGGTGCTATCTATGTACGTACTTTATAGATGCGGACCAATATTTTTCTAAAATTGTGTGTACGTATGCAAATGTCTTTTTTCTGAAGGAGTGAAGTTAATAAAACAAATGAATAGGGATGATAGTGAATAAAAGACCGGTTCCTTACAAGGACCGGTTCATTGGTGAGGTAGACTGGTATATCAACTAATTCTATCATGCGTCTAAAATAATTTCAATTTGAAACTTATAATAACACATTAATTGAGGTTCGTTAATACCAAGAGAGATTTTTGAAAAAAGAACCGACTCCATTATGAATATATTTTTTTAAATATAGCATAACAAAAATTGGTAAAATATAAATTATTTTCTCCAAACATCGCCTAAAAAAATTATTATGCAAAACATATAATCCACGTACAAAGCACGTGCACGACCGCTAATACCTGTTAAAAAATGTATAGTATATTTGATTACAAGGTGAAAAATAAATTAATTCTACGAAATTATTTTACAAGGAAAAAATTATGAATTTTTTTTTACATAATTAATTTGGATGTTTGATTATAGTTAATTTCTATGAAAAATAAATTTTTTCTGGAAATTAATTTTTTCTGTGGACTAAACCAGATATATTTTCATAATGTTGGAATAAAATATATAAAAAATAATATATTTTGAAAAATAATTTCATGAAAAATATATGCTACCAAACACTACATCTCTACTATTATAAGGGGGCTTCAAAACGGCTTGAAATTGAGCTGTCTAAGCCGTGTGTATTTGTCACGACCCGCATCCGGTGTAAGGGTACAAGTGCGTAACAGCGTCCAGCCTACGCCGCAGAATCGACGGTAGAACGCTGTACTAGGTCACTATCTAAACAACTCACGCAATTATATAATGTACCTGTCATAAATCTCAACTCCGAACGGAGGACAAGTATATGATATAATGAAGTTCAATCACAGTCTAAGCACGATAAGATAACACAGAAGTTTACAACTAATAAGACTAAACAACAACAACTAAATAAAACTACTAAATAATAATATCTCAAACAATCTCAAAACAAAGTCAATATCTCAACTTATTGCAATTCAAGTTCTAAACATGAATCTAAAGCAAGTCTACTAGCTAGTCTCCCGATCACTCCTGAGAGTCGGGGCCAAAGGTAGCTAATCCATCTCCGGATCCATAGCAAGTAGGGCAAGTGTCCTCGGGGCAAACATTTGTAATATTTTGTCAACGTATCCAGTCAGGATTGGAACGAGCACAACTCATCTAGAATTTCTAAGTAAATGGCAAAGACTATAAAGCAGTTATAGACAGTTATATTGATGAAGTATGGAAGTTTTAGACAGGTAATGATGTAAAGCAACAGTTAAAGTACAAGAGAAAATAATATAACGAATCAGAAGATCATGGCAATGAAGACTGTAAATAAAAGCTAGTTGAACTAGAGTAAGGTGATATAAGTCCAGACAGTACAATGTAAATCAAGTGTAGTCCCAATGTGAGTCTAGACAATATGAGTCCAGAGAGTAATTCCAGGGTGAGTCCTAAACATGACACTAACCAGTGTGTTTTAAAATACCGAGATCGATATGTAAACGGCTATGGGTAATCAGGCACATCGCACACCTGGCCAAGTGTGGGATGGCTAGCATTACAGTATAAGTCCAAGGGAGGTGGTTCTAGTATTTATGAATGTTCACATGTCTACTCAAATATTTCTCCCTCCCAACCAGTACAAGTGAATCCATAATCCGACACGAAAGTAAAGTACAAGTCCATCCACAACATGATGATGCCAGTAGGTGATTCCGGTGGTGATTCCAGTAATGTAGGCCAGACATGTAAAAGGTGAGTGTCGCATGCAATGGATCCAGTAATATTAATTCGTGTTGACAGAGAATCAAATAGAACTAACTATAACTGAAATACAGTAATCGACAAGTAAATGAAAGAACTATCAGATAATGTATTCGTCTGATACCCTGAAAGACTGATAAAATACAGATATCTGAACCAGAGTCACAATGTCCTAATTAGAGCAATATAGGTTAAAATGTGTTCAATATGTAATAATTGAAGTATACAATGCAAACTACATGATTCTAGGTCAATTTAGGTCAAAGTCAACTCTTAGTCGATCATGGTCAACTATGGTCAACATTTTAGTCAAACTAGTTAACTAGGCTAGTTCTAGGTCAAAGAGTCAATTCTAAGTCAAATGGTCAAATAGAGTCAATCTCTAGGTTAGAAAATAAACCTACATCAAGTCTTACCTATCTAAGTACCCAAATCTAGGTTAGGCTATCCTAATTCAAATCATATCCTACCTATATTAACCATGTACAATCCTAAAGTCTAAACATTACCTTATATATATATATATATATATATATATATATATATATATATATATATATATATATATATATATATATATATATATATAGCATTTACCTTAATGTTATATATTACCATATCCTATTTACCAATAGGCGTGTATACTCTAGTATCCCCATACTTCCCTTACCTTAGTCACTACTCCTACTATAACAATATCTGCATAACTAAATACATATAGGATAATGTACCATAAAATAGGACACATCACTATAATATATATATATATATATATATATATATATATATATATATATATATATATATATATATATATATATATATATATATATATATATATGTGTGTGTGTGTGTGTGTGTGCACATATATTCCCATCTTCAAACTGACACAAGGATCAAACCACCATCTAAATCTTCTCATTTGATCTAACTGATATAAGTATCAGTTGGATACTGATACTCTAACTCACTAACACCTCAAACTCCACCAAGGCTGTGCCTAAAGCCAAAAGCTCAAAGGGGGATAGGACCCCCTTGCTGCCATGCATTGAGATGCAGCTTATGGCTGCTCTGCTGTTGCTGCTTAGCTTGCTGCTGCTACTGCAAACTCCTATTGCTACTGCTAGTCCTACTGTTGCTGCTTGCTAACCCCAAACTACTACCCAAGCTCTAAACTGGAACCAACCCAACATCATCTCACAACTACCACTCTATTCATGGCTCCCCTCCCATCTCTACTCAAACATATATATATATATATATATATATATATATATATATATATATATATATATATATATATAAATATATATATATAAGATCTCAGAAACTCTGAGAATCAAGCCCCAATAAAATAAAATCTCAAAAAACAGAGAACAAACATAGCTTATATATACTATATAACTCATAAATATATACGACTAAATATAACTCATAAATAGATGCAAACTATATATGAACTTAGAATATATACAAATATATATAAACTGAACATATATGATATACCTACTGTATCAACATGTATACAGAAATCCAAACTCAATACCCGGGTATTCAACATACCTTCACATCACTGCCTATACAACCATACTCACAATGTCAAGCCAAACCAATAGCAAGTGGCTGCAGGAAAAACTCCAAAAATCCAAATTGTGTCAAGTGTAACATAGGTTGTGTGTGTGTGCAGTGATATTATTGTCTTTATACACAAATGTCGAGTGTCAATATGTGTCTAACGTGAGTACCAATGTGTCAACCTACCAGTGTCCACAGTGTGTCCAAGGGTCGTGTCCAGAGGTGTCAAAAGTGTGTCAAACAGAGTGTAGAAATTATACACAGGGTGTGTGTGTGTAATATTCCTGTTTTGAAATACGTATATGACCGTATTATTGTTTTTGGAGGATTTTAATTTTTGGGGTATTCTTGAAATTTTTATTATTTTCTTGGAGGTAATTTTATCCTCATTATTACTATTATTAATAATTTTCTTGTTCCTAAACTATCCTCCCAAAATATCTAACCCAAACCCCTACCTAACCCCACCCCCTCTCTTCTCTCTTTCTCTCTCCTTCCCCTTTACTGGATCGGCCAACCACCACCCCAATTCCCTTTCCTCTCTCTCTCTCTTCACTCAGCTCACCATCCCTCTCTTCCGACCACACTCACCCCCCAGCCCTCTCTCTCCTCCCTCAACTCTCCTCTCTCCCGCTCACTGGCCTCTCATCTCCCTCTCTCTCGCTCGCTGTCTCTCTCCCCTTCGGCCAGCTCCGCCGCAGCCACGCCCCCGCCTCCATCTCCGGTGCCACCACCGCTTCCCCCTCTTCCGTTCTCCTCCGCCATGGCCGCCCCTTCTTCGCGGCCGCCGCCATCACCCTCTAGCATCGCTACCACCACTGCTTCCCTCCACCACCGTCTCCATGGCCGGTCGCCGCCACCCCCCTCGCCGTGGCAGCTCCCTTCGGCCGCCGCCATCACCTTCCAGCGCCGCCACCATCATCATCGTCGCCATCTCTATCCTCCCTCCGCCGCCGCGAGCCCCTGTCGCCACCGTTGACCCCAGCTCCGACGACGACGGGCCTCCTCCGGCATTTCCCTCTCCCCCTGGACTTCCTTCTCCGGTCCGACGGACCGACCTGGCCGAGCCGCCTCGCGTACGCCGGTGAGGTTCCCGAGCTCCCCTCTTCCTCTCTTTCTCGTTTTGTGCGCTGCCTCGTCGAGCATGCCGTCTCGAGCAGCGCACTCTCGTGTAGCGAGCCCCTCGATCCGCGCGCTTCAGGCAGCGTGCTGCCTCGAGCAGTGCGCTGCCTCGTACAGCGTGTTCCTCGGGCAGCGCACCCTCGGTTGGTGCGCTTCCTCGTGTTTTTGGGTCGTGTGCACCTCGGTGTACGTGTCATCTCGTTTTGCGTGTACCTCGGTCTACGTGTTGCCTTGGGCAGCGGGATGCCTCGAGCCCCGTGCTGCCTCGGGCACCGTGCCATCTTGATTTGAGCGTTGTCTCGGTTTTCGTACCCCGGCCTTTGTGCCATCTCGATTTGCGTGTACGTACGGATTTGCGTGCCGCCTTGGTTTGTGTATTGTTTTGGACTTCGCACCGCATCGTTTTGTGTACATACATCGACTTGTATGTCGCATTGATTTGCGTACTTCCTTGAGTCTCGCTCCGTCTCGATTCGTGTGCTCGCCTCGATTTGCGTGTCGCGTGATTCGTGGACCATTCTGATATTCGTGATTTTCTCGATCTACGTGTACGTCTCGATTTACGTGCACGTATTTTCCGTTCATCTCGATATTCGTGCCATCTCGATTCTCGTGCGCGTCTCGATATACGTGCGCGTCTCGATTTACGTACCCGTATCGGTCCGCGTGCCTCTGTTTCCGTGCCAGATCCCTGCGCTGCTTGTGGGACCCGTACGGTATAGCCTCCTGCCATCCTCCGTGCTTCCTG
The DNA here is from genome assembly GCA_029216955.1 of Iris pallida. Taxonomy (NCBI): domain Eukaryota; kingdom Viridiplantae; phylum Streptophyta; class Magnoliopsida; order Asparagales; family Iridaceae; genus Iris; species Iris pallida. Next base: position 7,494,527 of record JANAVB010016197.1, on the reverse strand, counting down.
TTATTATTTTATTATTTAATTCTGATGATTATTTATTGTGTGTTCTGAGGATCTCGATTGGCGTGCTAGCTTGGATCGCGACTGCCGAAGACTTGCTTACCTAGCCGAGCCCTCTAGGCAAGTATCCCTTGCTCATCGACGGCTCTTGCCCTCTCTCCTGGATTTTTATTTCATTTAATTAAATTGTACTTGTAATTTTATAACCATGATTAGTGTAGCCTAGTAGTAGAACTGCCATGATGATAACTTAGGATAGCTTGGTCCGATGCCGGGATAGATCGTATCGGACAGCTCAGATGGGTCATCCACACCTCCGAGGACACGAGTACGACTCACTTGTATGGATTGTCCCTGTATGCCCCGTGTCCGACTCGCGGTCGGGTAACGGCTCTGGCTAACTCCTCCTGTGGCTGTGATTGTGCTTGGGTTAGAACTATAGACATGTGTTGTGATGCACCCTGCGAGGCGGTTAGTTGATTATATTATGCATGTTGGCTTGGCGCCCAGTACGCATTGTAGCACTGCTGGAGGCCGGGACTTAGTGGTCTCGGGTTCGATTGGTTTCCAGTACGCATCGTAGTGCTACTGGAGGCCGAGACTTAGTGTTCTCGGCTGTCGACTTGTTCCCAGTACGCATTGTAGTGCTGCTGGTAGCTGAGACTTAGTGTTCTCAGTCTGCGATTCTGCGATTCTGCGGCGGGTTGCGCCGAGTGGTTTTAGCCCCAATTTGCTGGGAGCTTCCGTCCAGAATACAGAGGAGACTCTGCCGGATTCTTCCAAAATTCCCGATCGGGAATTTGGTTCGAAGGACTGGGCAGAACCATTCCTTTGGTTTGCTGGACTGGGCTCGTACCTGTTCACCTTGGTATAGTATACCCGATCCCCTTGCCTGCTAGGTAGACTCCATACTAGATTAGTCGCCTAGCTCCTGACCTGTCTTGTCCGTCGGATAGCGTAAGGAGAGCGGTTCCACTCGGAAGACGGTCTGCAACCCTGGTCCTTGTTTGGTTTAAGGGTTGTGGATTTGCTCCAGAGCGGTCCATGTAATCCTTGCCACTTCCGGCGGCGTTTATTACCGGACTCTTGTCACCTGACCCTTCATCCTAGGGGTTGTCCTAGTCTGTCAGATAGAGCTGACAGTTGTCCTATGTATTAGGAGATGTGACTTGTGGATGTGACTGAGGATTGAGTATTATGGAGAGTACGATCTTGGGATATTGACTTGGTGGATCTATGTGGATTCTTGGATTTTGGTGATTTCGAATATTTCGTGGAACGAGGAGAATATCGAGGGTATTATTATATGATTTTTACTCGACTTCCCAAACGCCTAAAACCTGGTACCTTTGTGTATTCCGGTAGTTGAGGAACCTGGTTTGATTGATGTGTCTTGGTAGTTGAGGGGCTTGTTTTCTAGTGGCTTGTGATCATTGACTTGGAGGATTCTTGTGAGTCAGAGGGCCTAGCATTGTTAGGGGAATGAGCTTGGTATTTGGTGGTTGTCTTTATTGACGTGATATTCACTCCATCATGGATGGGAGACTCTTGCTAGATTGATCTGGTGGATGGACCGACTTGATGATTTGAGCTGTAGGTTCTCATGTGTACTTGACAGGCTATTATAGTGGAGATTTTGATCTTGTACCCGACTTGATATCCATGTCACGATTTGGGCATATGACTTCTTGTGACTGATAGGGTTGACCTTGTTCCTGGTATTACACGATGACCTGGACCTGTCTTGATTCTTGATAGTGGCCCGTCGAGGCGCACTCCTGACTAGCACTCTGGACATGACGAGTAAACCTGACATGTATATCTTGATTCCTGATAAGTGGCCCGTGGTGGCGCACTCCTGACTAGTACTCTCGACATGACATATTTACTCTTGATCGCTGTTGCGACAGCCAGTCCTAACTTGCTAGGTATGACCTTGTCTTGACACCGTGGTTGATTTTTCCTGATTGTGCTTGTACAAACTAACTGTCTCGTCTTGCATCATGTCTAGGACATAGATTCCTGGTTACCACGGTCAGGAATTCATAATAAATCTGACTAGGTTAACAACTAGGTTGATCAAGTAGCTCATATAGATCGAGGTATTCCGGCTACAGGCAATCCCGTTATCTGGGCGCTCATGGGATTTGTAGCCTACCGTCGAGTAGGGCACATTTCCAGCACACTGTCATGTGTTGCACCCCTCCAGCTAGCTATTAGGGTACATTTGTCTCCCGGGCGATGTACCCACTATATATTATACATTCGTCCTGGATAACCTGGATAGTCTGCAGGGCTTGTGGCTATAGAAATACCTCAACTGCATCTTGTTAGTAATTAGGCCTGTGATAATCCTAGTTAGCTAATAATAGCAAGCCGTAGGCATTGTGTGGCCGCTTGTCCTTCTGTGTTGTTTGGCTTGTTGCCTGCTAGCCAGCTGATATTGATTTCCAGCTGGCAATGCAGGTGTTAGTGGATGTTAGGGAGATTGTGATTGTGTTAGCTTCACTATACTTGTGGATCGTTATCGTGCGTTGGTACCGCACGATCCCTTATCTTTATTTACTATTTTTAGATGCTATTCTTGTCATATTTTATCCTGCTGGTTTTCTTCGCCCGTCCTTGAGCCTTCCTTTCTGGTACTTGCTACGGTTGTCCTGACCAACCCTGGATTGTTCCCAGATTGTCTGAAACCAACCCGGTGGATCTTCCAGACTTGACTTGGAGGGTGTGCTTCAGTTCCAGACCATGCCAAGAACTGTGGGAAGGTATACTTGTCTGCATTATTATCCTGTACTGTAGATTCCAGATTTTTATCTGAGTATTTCCTGCTTTCCATATGATTATCTCTCTTGATGTTGTTTCATTGTGACTTGCCTGGGGACATGAGATCGGATTTAGGCCATAGATTGATTGCATGCTAGGATACCCAACAAGACTTGACAGCCGTCATCGTCGTATAGCGTATTCGTACCTTATACGGTGTAACTGGCCTACATCCATCCCCGTATTTCGGTACTGGGGCGTGACATGGTTTTAGTGGTGGCCCATGCAGGTCTCGTTTTGAGATTTTGTTGGGTATCACATGATTATTGATCTCAGTCCACTATTCCTTGGTATTCCCACTTGTTATACTTGTCCTTCGCTCCCTTGAACCTGTGAACTGGTCCTCATCTCCACTTGGACCTATCTTGCTTGGCCATGTCTTATTCGTGTTATCTACCTCTGATCCTTGTTTGATAGATATGATCCTATAGTTGGTCATGTCGATCACCTTATTTGATGAGATGTTATCTTATCTCCATTATTTGGGTTACATGATTATTTATCTTGGGTTCTGTACTCTCTACCAATGTTTCGCCTTGTTTGATTTCCTGTTATCTCTTTCGTGCATTGACTTCGTGTTGACTTAGTATCACTATCGTCCTCTTCGAGCGTTGGCTGGATTGCTGCGGACTGAAGACTTCCTCTGGACTTTGAGATCGGATATTTTGACATTTGTTGAATATCCTGTGGATAATCTTGTGTCATTTCAGCTTCGTTGATTCTGGATAGTTCCGCACTCATGATTATCTATTTCATATATTATTTTGATTATAGATATACTTTGTATACATTATATTTTAATGAGAATTCTTGGTTTGGAGTATTTTCCTACGGATATGGAGTATTTTTTCTAGAAAAGCTATATTGTGGTTATTATTAAAGATATTTTTGGATGTGTGTTATGATTCACCTGGATTTTGGATATTGATGGTTTTCTAGGACTCATTATATTGTTAGAGATTTTGTGATTTTAGCGATTCGGATATTTGGGTTATGGATTTGATTCGTTTTGGGTATTTGTCTAGAGAACCGGGTGACCCTAGTATACATTGACGGCGTGGTAACGAAAGTTGCAGCCGCTCGATTACAGTATTTTGGTAAATCTTTTGCAGCCATTCCGGATGGCGTGGCAAGGAATGACCATGACACACATTTTTCGGATATTAGGAACTACGGTCATCGGTTCGAGACAGATATCCTGTATTTTATGATTTATGAGGATTTTTATGCAGTTGGGATTTTACGTTTTCTGACATTATTTTCGACATTCTATACTTGTTTTGATTTATGGGGTTATTTCGTGTATACGAGGCTTTGATTTTCGAGATTCTTTCGATGTTTTGGATTCACCTTGCGAGTTAATTTATTTAGCTAGACCTTGTCCCCTCTGATGTTTTCATATTGAGATTTTGTTCGTTTCTTATTGTATTACTTGATTTCTGTAAGGTGGGTAGAGTTTTCATGGCAGATATATATGTACTAGTTTTGAAAACCCTATTTTGATAAATTTGAAATTTCGAGGACGAAATTTTATAAGGTGGGTAGGATGTAATATTCCTGTTTTGAAATACGTATATGACCGTATTATTGTTTTTGGAGGGTTTTAATTTTGGGGTATTCTTGAAATTTTTATTATTTTCTTGGAGGTAATTTTATCCTCATTATTACTATTATTAATAATTTTCTTGTTCCTAAACTACCCTCCCAAAATATCTAACCCAAACCCCTACCTAACCCCACCCCTCTCTTCTCTCTTTCTCTCTCTCCTCCCCCCTTTACTGGATCGGCCAACCACCACCCCAATTCCCTTTCCTCTCTCTCTCTCTCTCTTCACTCAGCTCACCATCCCTCTCTCCCGACCACACTCACCCCCCCAGCCCTCTCTCTCCTCCCTCAACTCTCCTCTCTCCCGCTCACTGGCCTCTCATCTCCCTCTCTCTCGCTCGCTGTCTCTCTCCCCTTCGGCCAGCTCCGCCGCAGCCATGCCCCCGCCTCCATCTCCGGCGCCACCATCGCTTCCCCCTCTTCCGTTCTCCTCCGCCATGGTCGCCCCTTCTTCGCGGCCGCCGCCATCACCCTCTAGCATCGCCACCACCACTGCTTCCCTCCACCACCGTCTCCATGGCCGGTCGCCGCCACCCCCTCGCCGTGGCAGCTCCCTTCGGCCGCCGCCATCACCTTCCAGCGTCGCCACCATCATCATCGTCGCCATCTCCATCCTCCCTCCGCCGCCGCGAGCCCCCTGCCGCCGCCGTTGACCCCAGCTCCGACGACGACGGGCCTCCTCTGGCATTTCCCTCTCCCCCTGGACTTCCTTCTCCGGTCCGGCGGACCGACCTGGCCGAGCCGCCTCGCGTACGCCAGTGAGGTTCCCGAGCTCCCCTCTTCCTCTCTTTCTCATTTTGTGCGCTGCCTCGTCGGGCGTGCCGTCTCGAGCAGCGCACTCTCGTGCAGCGAGCCCCTCGATCCGCGTGCCTTGGGCAGCGTACTGCCTCGAGCAGTGCGCTGCCTCATACAGCGTGTTCCTCGGGCAGCACACCCTCGGTTGGTGCGCTTTCTCGTGTTTTTGGGTCGTGTGCACCTCGGTGTACGTGTCGTCTCGTTTTGCGTGTACCTCGATCTACGTGTTGTCTTGGGCAGCGGGACGCCTCGAGCCCCGCGCTGCCTCGGGCACCGTGCCATCTTAATTTGAGTGTTGTCTCGATTTTCGTGCCCCGGCCTTTGTGCCATCTCGATTTGCATGTACGTACGAATTTGCGTGCCGCCTTGGTTTGTGTATTGTTTTGGTCTTCGTACCGTATCGATTTGCGTGCATACGTCGACTTGTATGCCACATTGATTTGCGTGCTTCCTTGAGGCTCGCTCCGTCTCGATTCGCGTGCTTGCCTCGATTTACGTGTCGCATGATTCGTGGACCATTCTGATATTCGTGATTTTCTCGATCTACGTGCACGTCTCGGTTTACATGCACGTATTTCCCGTTCATCTCGATATTCGTGCCATCTCGATTCTCGTGCGCGTCTCGATATATGTGCGCGTCTCGATTTGCGTGCCCGTATCGGTCCGCGTGCCTCTGTTTCCGTGCCAGATCCCTGCGCTGCTTGCGGGACCCGCACGGTATAGCCTCCTGCCATCCTCCGTGCTTCCTGTTATTATTTTATTATTTAATTCTGATGATTATTTATTGTGTGTTCTGAGGATCTCGATTGGCGTGCTAGCTTGGATCGCGACTGCCGAAGACTTGCTTACCTAGCCGAGCCCTCTAGGCAAGTATTCCTTGCTCATCGACGGCTCTTGCCCTCTCTCCTGGATTTTTATTTCATTTAATTAAATTGTACTTGTAATTTTATAACCATGATTAGTGTAGCCTAGTAGTAGAACTGCCATGATGATAACTTAGGATAGCTTGGTCCGATGTCGGGATAGACCGTATCGGACAGCTCGGATGGGTCATCCACACCTCCAGGACACGAGCACGACTCACTTGTACGGATTGTCCCTGTATGCCCCGTGTCCGACTCGCGGTCGGGTAACGGCTCTGGCTAACTCCTCATGTGGCTGTGATTGTGCTTGGGTTAGAACTATAGACATGTGTTGTGATGCGCCCTGCGAGGCGGTTAGTTGATTATATTATGCATGTTGGCTTGGCGCCCAGTACGCATTGTAGCGCTGCTGGAGGCCGGAACTTAGTGGTCTCAGGTTCGATTGGTTTCCAGTACGCATCGTAGTGCTACTGGAGGCCGAGACTTAGTGTTCTCGGCTGTCGACTTGTTCCCAGTACGCATTGTAGTGCTGCTGGTAGCTGAGACTTAGTGTTCTCAGTCTGCGATTCTGCAATTCTGCGACGGGTTGCGCCGAGTGGTTTTAGCCCCAATTTGCTGGAAGCTCCCGTCCAGAATACAGAGGAGACTCTGCCGGATTCTTCCAAAATTCCCGATCGGGAATTTGGTTCGAAGGACTGGGCAGAACCATTCCTTTGGTTTGCTGGACTGGGCTCGTGTCTGTTCACCTTGGTATAGTATACCCGATCCCCTTGCCTGCTAGGTAGACTCCATACTAGATTAGTCGCCTAGCTCCTGACCTGTCTTGTCCGTCGGATAGCGTAAGGAGAGCGGTTCCACTCGGCAGACGGTCTGCAACCCTGGTCCTTGTTTGGTTTAAGGGTTGTGGATTTGCTCCAGAGCGGTCCATGTAATCCTTGCCACTTCCGGCGACGTTTATTACCGGACTCTTGTCACCTGACCCTTCATCCTAGGGGTTGTCCTAGTCTGTCAGATAGAGCTGACAGTTGTCCTATGTATTGGGAGATGTGACTTGTGGATGTGACTGAGGATTGAGTATTATGGAGAGTACGATCTTGGGATATTGACTTGGTGGATCTATGTGGATTCTTGGATTTTGGTGATTTCGAATATTTCGTGGAACGAGGAGAATATCGAGGGTATTATTATATGATTTTTACTCGACTTCCCAAATGCCCAAAACCTGGTACCTTTGTGTATTCCGGTAGTTGAGGAACCTGGTTTGATTGTTGTGTCTTGGTAGTTGAGGGGCTTATTTTCTAGTGGCTTGTGATCATTGACTTGGAGGATTCTTGTGAGTCAGAGGGCCTAGCATTGTTAGGGGAATGAGCTTGGTATTTGGTGGTTGTCTTTATTGACGTGATATTCACTCCATCATGGATGGGAGACTCTTGCTAGATTGATCTGGTGGATGGACCGACTTGATGATTTGAGCTGTAGGTTCTCATGTGTACTTGACAGGCTATTATAGTGGAGATTTTGATCTTGTACCCGACTTGATATCCATGTCACGATTTGGGCATGTGACTTCTTGTGACTGATAGGGTTGACCTTGTTCCTGGTATTACACGATGACCTGGACCTGTCTTGATTCTTGATAGTGGCCCGTCGAGGCGCACTCCTGACTAGCACTCTGGACATGACGAGTAAACCTGACATGTATATCTTGATTCCTGATAAGTGGCCCGTGGTGGCGCACTCCTGACTAGTACTCTCGACATGACATGTTTACTCTTGATCGCTGTTGCGACAGCCAGTCCTGACTTGCTAGGTATGACCTTGTCTTGACACCGTGGTTGATTTTTCCTGATTGTGCTTGTACAAACTACCTGTCTCGTCTTGCATCATGTCTAGGACATGGATTCCTGGTTACCACGGTCAGGAATTCATAATGAATCTGACTAGGTTAACAACTAGGTTGATCAAGTAGCTCATATGGATCGAGGTATTCCGGCTACAGGCAATCCCGTTATCTGGGCGCTCATGGGATTTGTAGCCTGCCATCGAGTAGGGCACATTTCCAGCACACTGTCATGTGTTGCACCCCTCCAGCTAGCTATTAGGGTACATTTGTCTCCCGGGCGATGTACCCACTATATATTATACATTCGTCCTGGATAACCTGGATAGTCTGCAGGGCTTGTGGCTATAGGAATACCTCAACTGCATCTTGTTAGTAATTAGGCCTGTGATAACCCTAGTTAGCTAATAATAGCAAGCCGTAGGCATTGTGTGGCCGCTTGTCCTTCTGTGTTGTTTGGCTTGTTGCATGCTAGCCAGCTGATATTGATTTCCAGCTGGCAATGCAGGTGTTAGTGGATGTTAGGGAGATTGTGATTGTGTTAGCTTCACTATACTTGTGGATCGTTATTGTGCGTTGGTACCGCACGATCCCTTACCTTTATTTACTATTTTTAGATGCTATTCTTGTCATATTTTATCCTGCTGGTTTTCTTCGCCCGTCCTTGAGCCTTCCTTTCTGGTACTTGCTATGGTTGGCCTGACCAACCCTGGATTGTTCCCAGATTGTCTGAAACCAACCCGGTGGATCTTCCAGACTTGACTTGGAGGGTGTGCTTCAGTTCCAGACCATGCCAGGAACTGTGGGAAGGTATACTTGTCTGCATTATTATCCTGTACTGTAGATTCCAGATTTTTATCTGAGTATTTCCTGCTTTCCATATGATTATCTCTCTTGATGTTGTTTCATTGTGACTTGCCTGGGGACATGAGATCAGATTTAGGCCATAGATTGATTGCATGCTAGGATACCCAGCAAGACTTGACAGCCGTCATCGCCGTATAGCGTATTCGTACCTTATACGGTGTAGCTGGCCTACGTCCGTCCCCGTATTTCGGTACTGGGGCGTGACAGTGTGTGCGGTGTGTGTCGGGTCCAAGAGGGACACGTGTGTCGAACCTCATGTGTCGTGGTCATGTCAGAGGGTAGTAGGGATATAGGGCTACGTGTGTGTCTAGTTAGAACGTGTCCACAACGTGCCGTGTCCGAGTACGAACCCCATATCAGAGGGGTACTCGCGTGTGTGTGTGTGTCGGTGCAACCCTCTGTGAGAGGAATAACTCCTCGAACAGTGAACCAAATCGCCCCAAACTTTGGGGACACCCTAACAGTCGTGGCCCCCACCTCTACACCAAAATTCATGTGTCGAAGTGTCGTGTCCAGCGAGATCTGGACACGAGGTAGCAGGGATGCACGACAGCCCTCGTTCTGTGTCCCCGTGTCCAATTTGGACACGAAAATGGTGTCAAAACGTGCTCAGTCTCTGAGATTCGTGATCCACACATAAAGAGCTACAAAATTATGTATTTAGTTTTGAAAATTATTAACATTCATTTCTATGTGCCATTTCCCCAAACACTTTACATAACACTTCGATAATCCTCCAATACACACCCTAAATGGATTCAATTTTCTACCAAACTTAGTCTACAGCTAGGAGGGCCCTAACTGAATGCATCTATTGAAAGAAAACAGAATATTAATAGGTTTAGAGGCTATTACCTATTAAGAGTTGGAATCTAAATGAAACCTTCTAGATCTAGATCTCCACCAAGCTCCACTAGTCAAATTGCTTCCAATATTTGCTAGCTAGCCAATAGAGACCTCTTCTACAGTAGGAGAGTGATTTGCAACTGATTTGGTTCAATTTGGAGGTAATTTGGAGAAAGGGGGCAAATTTGGAGAAGAACACCAAACTAGGGTTAGGGTTTGCTAATGAAAGGAGGCAAGGGGCTATCATTGTTTGCCATTGATCGTCGTAGAACAGAACAATTTTATGGGAGGACTGAACTTGACTCACAATTACAAACTCGCTTGTACAAAAGAGAGCCTAGGAACAAAACCTAGGAAAAGCAATCTAAGTACAATTGTTTAGTTTTGATTCTGGGGGGGGGGGACGGTAGAGGCTCGGAAAAGTATTATCAACTCTGCCTTATTCCTTGGACGATTGAACGCAACCTTGGCTCAGGTGAAGAAATGCTCTCTGAAGACACGAAGGGAAGAGTCTGCTTCTGAGCTTTGTGTGCTTTCCTGTGCGTCTATATGCCTCTTATTCCTCCTCTTTTGCAAGGGAATAGCACCTTGTTATTTATAGGAATTCATAAGGAATGGGATGTACAGCCACATGGCAAATTTCAGGCCACATGGTTGTAACCGTGCCTCGAGACTCGATTTATAGTGGACAGGTGGGGGTTGGTTGAGATTGATCATGATCTGTTTGTTGCAGTAAATCTGAACTGTTAAGACTTGGTCAATCTCTGCCACGTGTCTCAACTACTATTCTGTGGCGAGCCGCATAAAGGATGTATCCTGGCTGAGCCGCATGAGGGACTGTCTCATAACCGAGCCGCATGAAGAATGTCTAATGAATGAGCCGCATGAAGGACGTCTCATAACCGAGCCGCATGAAGAATGTCTCACGACCGAGCCGCATGAAGGACGTCTCCTAAACCGAACCACATGAAGAATGTCTCATGACCGAGCCGCATGAAGGACGTCTCATAACCAAGCCGCATGAAGAATGTCTCATAACCGAGCCGTATGAGAGATGTTTTATGATCGAGCCGCATGAGAGGTGTCTCATGACTGGGCCGCATGAGGGAATGTTTCATGACCGAGCCGCATAAAGGAATGTCTTATGACCGAGCCGTATGAAGAACGTCTCATGACCAAGCCGCATGAGGAATGTCTCATGACCGAGCCGCATGAGGAATGCCTTCTGACCGAGCCGTATGAGGCCATCTCATGACCGAGCCGCATGAGGAATGTTTTATGACTAAGCCGCATGAGGAATGCCTTCTGACCGAGCCGCATGAGGCCATCTCATGACCGAGCCGCATGAGGAATGTTTCATGACTAAGCCGCATGAAGGATATCTTCTGGCTGGATGGGTATGGGGGCCCTAGAAGAAGGTGTTGTGCCGAATGTCCACTACACCAAAATGGATAATTAGGAACACTAGGCATATTTCAATGTGGAACACCTATTCGGCGTGCCTATGATTTATAACGGACAATAAGTGTGCCAGAATAAAAAATTGTTCCAAATATAAAGTTATATATATTTTTTTAAATTTATTTATTTTGGAACACACTTAAACCCTTCCAAAAACCGTTTCAAAGCATAAAATATTAATTAATTGTTTTGGAATTACTTAAACCCTCAGTCGTTCCAAATCCCCCCTCTCGTAAATTGTTCCACAACCCCCCCCCCCTCCCCCGTCCCCTTCTTCCCGACCCAGACCCAAACCCACACGGAAGTAAAATGGGAGGGAAACCAAAACAGGGAAAGGGGAAACCAAATTTCACACGGAAAAGGGAGGGAGAAGGAAAAGAGCTTAAGAAAGGGGGGAAACCAAATTTCACACGGAAACCAAATTCCCCCCTCTCGCAAATCGACTCCACACCGCCCATCCACACTCCTCCGTGCTCCTCGTTCTCATCTGCTCGTTCCGATCTGCTCCGCTTCCTCGTCCGATCTGCTCCGGTCCGCTCCTATCGGCTCCTCGTCTGATCGGCTCCACACCGCCCATCTACACTTCTCCGATCGCGACTCTTCTACCCATTGTAAGCATCCGAAATTCTTTTACTATTTTTCCCCAAAGATATATATATATATATATATATATATATATATATATATATATATATATATATATATACCTTTTGGCATATTGTTTTATAGGTATGAATAGAATTATGTTCAGTATATGGTTTGGTTTTAAGTCTTACTATTTTTTTCCCCATGGTTTGGTTTTAAGTCTGATAACATAGATGGTATGTGTTCCTGGTCCAAGGTGATTACTGTGACGGTCAATGTCGAGATACCCTTGTTGTTGACTGTTCTTTGCATGGGTCTGCCTGTCTGTCATGTATACATGTCCTGTAATAGGTTTTTAGTGATTGGAGTTTATTTGATGTGAATATGAGGACATGATCACCTGATCCAACAAAAGTTGAGAGATTTTTATTGTAATAGAGGAAATCAAATAAAAAATTCTAATCTTGTATATAACAATGCTCTAGCTGTAAATATATAAACAAATTCAAGTTTGCAAAAAACTGGGTTTTAGGAGGAATCTTTTCCTGTATTAAGCTACTGGTTAGACAAAATCTTAGTTTCAATTTCATATTGTTCTTATTTTCAATTTCACTTGGTAAATATTTGTTCATTTTGTAGGATCTATTTTTTTGTAGTGATCTGGCAACTTGGCTACCAATAGAAATGACTTTGGACAAATCGTGGATGAGAAAAAGGGGTGGTACAAGTTATATCAAAGGTGTTGAACAGTTTGTGAATTTTGTTAAGGAGAATACAGCCGAACAAACACAATTTCCATGTCCATGTAAGCATTGTAAGAATTCGAAAGGACACATAGATCTCGACGAAATCAGCCTTCTTTTGTTGAAGAATGGTATGCACCAAAGTTACCTGGTATGGAAACATCATGGAGAAAATGAAAATGATTTAGGAGAAAACATACCAACAATGGCTAGCCCAATTGAAGAACCACGAATTGAAGAATCGAACGTTCCTAGACTGGAGAATCTCATTGATGATGTATATAATATTCATACCAAGGCAACCGAGCATTCACATGTTGATATGAGTGTAACAAATGAAGACGGCGAGGGAGATGACACAATTGTTGAGCCTGGGATGCAAGAGAGCAAAAAATACAAAAAGTTGAGGAATGTGGCATCATAACCTTTGTATCCGGGTTGTCCTAAGGGGAAGACCATATTGTCTACCATTATCGAGTTGCAAAATTTAAAGACACGATATGGGTGGACAGGTACAAGTGTAACAACATTACTAGAGTGGTTAAAGGGCTTGCTCACAGAAAACTGCAATCTTCCAAAAAATTATCCTCATATGAAGAACATGATTAAGGACTTGGGAATGGAATGTGAAATCATCCATGCATGTAGGAATGGATGCATCCTATATCGTAAGGAATACGAACATATCCATATATGTCCGAAATGTGGAGTGAGTCGGTATAAACTTGTGTTTGGAAGTGATACAGAGGCAAAAAAGAATTTCAAGAAAGAACCTATAAAGTTTGTGAAATATTTTTCTTTGATTCCGAGGTTAAAAAGATTCTTTAGTATTCCTTGGATTGGAGAGGCAATGACTTGGCACCAAAAGGCAAAGAGTAATGGAAATCTAATGAGACATCCTTGTGACTCAGGCCAATGGGATTCGGTCAAAGTTTATTGGCCAGAGTTTGCTGCAGATCCTAGGAACCTGCGACTTGCAATATCAATGGATGGTTTTCAACCCACATGGAACTCTAAGTAGCAATTACAGTTGTTGGCCAGTGATTTTAGCACCATTAAATCTTCCACCATCGTTGTGCATGAAAGAGAGTTTGCTTTGCTGACATTATTAATTTCAGGGCCCAAAGGACCTGGAAAACATTTTGACGTATTCTTGGAACCTTTGGTAGAAGAGTTGAAAGAGCTATGGGTTAATGGCGTGTCAACATGGGATGCATTTACCAAAACCACATTTACTATGAAGGCTATGCTGTTTTGGGGGGTCCATGATTTTCCTGCATACGGGAATCTGTCTGGTTGTACTGTTCATGGTTATAAGGCTTGTCCCGTATGCGCTGATGATATCGACTCTATGCGGCTTGGAGACTCTTCAAAAGTATATTATCACGGCTATCGACGATTCTTGAAGTCTGATCACAAGTTTAGGACTGATAAAAGATTCAACAAAATAATCGAACAACGACCTCCTCCACAAAGATTGTCCGGGGAAGAAGTTGAACAAAAGATAGCCAAAATTCTTGAAAATAATGAAAGGGGACGATTGAAGCAAGTTACTCATGGAAAGCGTAAGAGACGAAATCGAAAGCATGAAAGCAAAGCCTATGAAGAAGACAATGAAGAAGAGGTGTCTACTAAAGCAGCACCATGGTCTAGAAGGTCTATTTTGTTTGATTTGCCTTACTGGAAGTTTCTTAAAGTCAGACACAACATTGACGTTATGCACACTGAAAAGAATGTCACAGACCACTTATTGAACATGTTGATGGGTGTGAAAAGAAAACAAAGGACGGAATAGAAGGTCGAAAAGAAATGAAAAAATTAGGGATAAATAAGAAGTTGTGGGTAGTTGAAGATGAAGAAACAGGAATAACAACAATGCCAAAGGCATCGTACGCCTTGACAAAGAAGGAAAAGGAAGATTTTTGTCGGACCTTAAAAGATTTAAAGCTTCCTACGGGATTTTCCTCTAACTTGAGTAATTGTGTTACCATCTAACCTCCTGAACTAAGGGGGCTCAAATCACATGATTATCATATGATTATGCAATACTTGCTTCCAGTATTGCTTAGACATTCTTTTTATAAAGATCGGGACATAAGAATTGTAATTCAGAGGATTAGCTTATTCTTTAAAATTTTATGCGCCAAGGTGATCAATAAAGAAGAGCTCCGACAAGCAAAGAAGGCGTTGGTTGAGGCAAGTATTCTTGAAAAGGAATTCCCGCCCTCCTTCTTTGTTATAAGTGTCCACTTAATGATTCATCTAGTTGATGAGGCCTTGTCGTGCGGGACAGTTGGATTTCGATGGATGTATCCATTTGAAAGGTACACTCTTAGTGTTTTATTCCATATTTTACTTTTAGAATTAATTTATTGATGACATAACTTATGTATATTTTTTAATAACAGATTGATGAAGTGCTACAAAAAATATATCCTTAACAAGCGATGCATTGAAGGTTCGATAGCTGAGGCTTACCTTTATAAATCTGTAATATATTGTATGGAGTATATGCCAACTCGAGCACTTTTGGTCACAAGTTTAGTCGAGAAGACTGGCTGGATGAGAGTATTGATTTCACAGATGAGAAGTCCTTGGAAATAGGAGGAGTTGTGGAGCTCAACCATGTTCAATTTGAGCAAGTGCGTAGATGGGTTCTCAACCGACTTGCAGATTTGAGTGAATGGGAAGAGTATGTGTGCCCTTTTGCTAAAAGCTAAATATGTTTTTATAATTATAAGGATGTGCATGACATAAATAATAAGTATTATAACGTAATATGGTTATGTGCATGACATAATGTGGTTATCCATGCAGAAAGTACAACCGTTATTACCAATGCATTTCAACTAAGAATCGGAAAGGTGGTTCGACAAGAGAAAATACGACAATTAAGGAATTCATTCCTTGGTTGTGTGATGAGGTAATTTTTTATTTGTTCATGTGCTTATGTATTTTTGCACAAATTAAGCATTTTTCTATGCAGTTATTGGATGCAGGGCAAACCAATACAATATTATGGAGATTAGCCAATGGTCCACAACATAGAGCTACACGATTCAAAAAATATCGTGTCAATGGTTTTGTATTTGCACCAAGTTCTTCCGATGAATGCTTGGTAACACAAGATAGTGGGGTATCTATGGAAGCATATTCAAATTTTGTTTCAAGTCGAAAAGACAAGAACCCAAAGGAAGGAAAGATGACCTTTTATGGAATTATTAGAGATATTGGAGCTGGACTATCTTGATTTCAAAGAAACATTGTTCTATTGTGATTGGGTTAAAGTGGAGGATTCTAAAAATGGTTGTAAGTCTGATCCAATTTGGAATCAAGTGATGGTAAACTTGAAGAAGCTCAGGAATAAGGAAAGAGTTGAGGAGGATCCATTCATTTTAGCTCAAGAAGCAACATCGGTTTTTTATTCCAAAGATCAAAAGACTGATGGGTGGTATGTGGTTATAAATACTCCAAAAAGGTTAACTAAACAAGTTGACGCAATAGACATTCCAACTGACTACCAATCTTGTTTGAAGGACAACCCCAACTTAAGGAATTTGTTGATGCTCGATGATTGAACTAAGTCCTATTATGGTCTTTTGTACTCCAGACTTCTTTCTTCTTTATGTGCCTTATTGAATGTAAGTTGTGATCAAATTATAATTTTCTTGCTTAAAACAATGTGGTGTACGTACTATGACTTTATTTTATGTATGCAACTTTCAAATGACATGACTAATTTACTTGTATATCCTTGAATCAATAAACAGCTTTCTTTTATTGCACAATGTCTTCGAGTGTTGCTGACACATCTAACCAGGGAAGAGGATCCCATATCAACGGAAGTCAATCAAAAGCCAACATCTAAGAAGAGCATCGAATTTAATCATCTTGGACAAGCAGTTGGACCCAACGCAACTCACTTCAAGAGTCAAGTTGGAAAATACGTGAAGACATATGTGCCTATCAGGTATAAAAGTTGGCTACTGGTACCCAAGACCTACAAGGATGATGTTTGGAATGAGATAGTGGTGAGTATAACCTTTTAGAACTTTTCAGTCAAGTTGGTAACATCATTTTATTACTTTTCTGTCATTATTAGTATAGCCTATTGTTTCAAGGAACATGATCTTTAACTGAAAGTAGCTAAACACCAGTTTCTGTTTATATATATGATATATATATATAATATATATATATATATATATATCTATATATATATAATATAATATATATATATATATATATATATATATATATATATATATATATATATATATATATATATATATATATATATATATATTATATATTATATAGTAGAGCACTTAGAAATGATGGATAATATTGCAAACTCTAGATAGTTACTATTTTTGATATTTCTTATTTTAGTACTGCAGTTAGCTACTTATGTTGTAGCATCATAACATTTTCAATGCTTGTTATACATCTCTTGTGATTGTTTATATAACTTTAAGAACTCATTTCCGCATATATGTATTTAATCACAAGGTTCCAAATACATTTGACTGCCCACTTTTAAGGATGCAGATGCAGGTATGTGTTATGTGTTCAGAGGAAGCAATATGAATATAATTAGGTGTTTTTGAAAGACTCGAAATGATGGATAATTGGGATAACTGATGAAAACCTGCATCAGTAGGTGTGCCATGCAAAAATATGTTACCCCTAGGTACATCTGGATACTAGAACTAGGGCAAGAAAATTGAGACCAATAGGTAGTTCTTACAATGCGGAGATTCCAACATAATAGCTGTGATCGCACCATGTTGGATACGACATGACATGAATACTTCAAAATACATTAGGAAACACCAAAATTGGTGCCATGTCGATATTGTGTTGTGTCATAATCATGCCCGTGCAACATAGGTTCCTGCCAAATGCAACATCATAACCCTTCATTCTCGTAAAAACCTTCCTAATTCCTTGTGCCTCTTCTTATAGCTAATTCGATTAGAAGGAATGATGAAATTGGGGAATTAGAGATCCCAACTCCTGGGACGCAAGGAAAGACATTGGAATTAAAACCATTTCCCTGGTGTCAGAGTTATCGCTTGGATGGAATTAATTGAAATGTTCAGGAATATACCTAATTTCTTCTCCTACGAATTAGTTAACTCCTCAATTCCTGAATTTCTATAATTCTGCATCCTTAAACCTGCTCTAGATCCTTTTCTTGGAATGATTCTAATTCTAGAAACCAATGTATTCACACTGATTAGAATAATAAGTATTATGTGAAGAGGACTCGTATCTATCATTTGTTTGTAAAAAGAACAATAGCTACCATATCTCACTACCCAAAAAAAACTGACCAAGATTGAAAATCTATAATTCAACTAATGATGTATGGTATTGAACTGAACAAAAAAAAAGGTTCATGATATTGATGTGAACAAGAGAAGCTCGTGCTTGTGGATTAGCCAGTATATAGATCTGGAATGTGAGAAATATACATTACCTTTCCATAGTTTGAGAAGTTGGTCCTGAGAATATATTCAATGACAACAGGGTCAACAGTGTATATATGGTTGCGTCTTGGGGAGTAGAGGTTGAATGTTTGTACTTGGCAGAGAGATCAGCTTGGAAGTCGCGAAGCCTGGAGAAGTGTAGAATTTGGTGGTAGACAGTGGCAACAATGGGTGGCAGTTCTTCCTTCCTCTTGCTGCTGATCTCATTTCAGCATATAATTAGGTGTTCTAGAAACTTTAAGAACTCATTTTAGCATATATATGAAAAATCTTTTCACGAGGTTCAAAATAGTATACATTCAAAGGCCCTATTTAAGGATGCATCTGCAGGTATTTGTTTTCTTCTGTTCGACCCTTTACTGTTTTGGTCATATTCAGGACCCATCATGTCCAACAGTTCCAAAGGAATTTTGTTCCTCAAAATATTTTCATCTTGGTTGCTGTATAGGTTGAGAGTTCTAATGTCTCAATTTTTAGTAATGATGGAAAGAAAACTTTATGTAAATGTATAAAATAACAAAATCAAAAAGCCCATTTGATATAGTGGTTATTGATCAAAACATTCTTTCCTGTATCTCATTGATAATTGACATTATAATTTGTTTCAATTATTAGACTTGGAAATTTGTAGATGGAATGTCAAATTCTTGTCAGTTAATACATGTGCATTATAGACAAATTTATTTTATAGAGGGAAATGTAGATACATGTGCATTATTAATCAAATCCAAATTGTTTATGTTGCTACCTTCAGTTTTAATTGAGTCATTGGTTGTGTTTGTCACTCAGGATCTTAGTTTCTCATAAGAGTAATCGTTCTTCAGGTTTTAGTTCTTGTTCTTATCAATGGATAAAGTCAATTCAGTATTAGCTTGCACAAGTTGTTACTAATTGATACCCCATTGCCATTTCAGTGTGTCAAATGATACTTGTAGAATTTTTTGTAGAAATTTGATCATTGCCATTAGTTTGTCAAATGATACTTATTGAAATATCTTTTTAGTTTGTCAAATGATACTTATTGATACCTCATTGCCATTTAGTTTGTCAAATGATACTTATTGAAATTTGATACCCATTGCTATTTCAGTGTGTGAAATGATACTTGTATTTTACTTGCAGGTAAATTTATTCCATGTTATCTCAGAAAAGATGTTGAAAGATCAATGCCAGATGTATTCAGGAAGCTAAAGCATACCCTGAGAAAGGGTATTTGGATAAACATCCAAATTTGGAGGCAAAAATGTTGGCTATTCCAAACGGGATTAGAAAGGAAGATTGGGAGCAATTTTGTATCAAAGAGGCGGATGAAAAACAACTAAAAAAAGAGCTACTGCCATTGAATGCAGAAAGCATAGTGTGTATGGTCATACTGGGGGTCGTAAAAGTAGTACAATGGTAGAGTATGAGATGGTAATTTTTCTCTACATCCAACATCATCATTTCTAATTTTGTTTTCCCAATGTTAAGCTTACACCTTATAAGTAATCGTTGATTTATGTAGAAGGCAAAACGGGAAGATCCTACTATCCCTATTACACGGACTCAAGTTTGGATAGAAACCCATACGAGAAAGGATAAACTACGTTGGCTAGTGCTGAACCATTTATGGTGAGTTAACATAAAACTTTGTTATCCCCTTGCATTTAATTTAATATTTTTTATAACAAATGATTTACAGAAATTAGTCAAAGAGAAACTTGCTGAATCCACACAAAGTGAAAGCAACAATGGTAGCGTTCACCCTCTATCAATTGATAATGATCCTTTGACTCAAGTGTTCGGCAAGAAAGCAAAAGGGCTTCCAGGTGTTGGGAGCTTTGTTTCCAAGAGAAAGTATGATGCCCTTCATGCTCATATAATGTACACAGAGGAAAGAGGGAAAGGGAGGGTCTGAAAAATAAGGTTGATGAGATGCAAACAAAGGTTAACTTTATTTTTTATTATTGTAACGTGAGACAACCAACTTCTTATATGAAAGTCTCTAAGATCTAACTACATGCCTATCAAAATATGAAACTTTAATTTCTTAATTTTTTTTCTTGTACCATAGTCACAGATGGGACAGATGGTGGGCCACCAGTACCCATTCCCCATTCAACTGGTGGGTCATCAGTACCCGCGCCCATGCAAGTGGACCATCATCACCCATTCCTATATCCCAGGAAGCTGGTGGGTCATCAACACCCATGCTCCAAAAACTAAGCAACTGTTGGGCTATCAACCCCCATGCCTCCAATGACGTTGAACAATGCACATGGGCCATCTTTGGGCAAAAGGGATTCAACGACTTCAGCACACGGAACTTACTCCTACTGCAAGGTTGTGCGAATTATTTGATTGGAACTGGAATTGTGTTGCGATTGCAAAAGAAGTAATTGATCCAATACATCGAGGTAATTGTCATAATTATCAACTGGACTCTCAATATGAAATGAAGGTGAGCATGTGTGTTCGAAAGATTTTTTCTGCAAAGCTCTACAAAGAAACTTCCGATGCAAAAATAATTAAAGAACTAGCAATTGGCGATTTCCTTGTTTGGCCCAAATCACACATCAAATTTATGGGGCATCGATTTGTGAGTATTTTTCTTATCATTTGTGAGTATCCTTTGCTTTAGGAGATATTTTGTTTAATAATAGAGTATTTTGTCTACTAATAGAGATATTTGTTTCGTAGGACCTGGACTAAATTTTTGATTGCTTTAAGAGAAACTGGTACATTTACAAAGAAGTCCAGGTAAAGTGCCTTACTCCCTATGCTATAATATTACCAGTTTGCCTTCATAAGGTTCAACAATATGTACAAATTAAGATAATTAGAGTTTGATCATGTCGATGATAAATTCGAGGTAAACTGGTACATTTGTGAGTATCCTTTGCTTCAGGAACATATGTTTCTCCTCCACAAATGGGACTATGGCCAAAACCCCAATCCCTGCACAAATTTGAGTGCCACAGCTGTTAATACGTAAGGTACATTTGTGAGTATCCTTTGATGAATGTGGCATCATTTACTGCCTTTCAAGAATGGATTGTGAGAAAGTGGCTGAAAAATTGCAGGTTCTTCCCTTTCTTAAGTATACATATGTTGCATGAGATGCAACTATTATAGAATATGAGGCGTAAAATTTTGGCACAACTATTTAGAATATGAGAACATTGGAGATATAATTTTGCTGAATCCTTTGCTCTTTCTTTCTTTGTTGATACATCGCTACACAATATTTTTAGTTTCATTGAACTTATTGATAGTGGTTTTTAGGACAGGTCATAAGGTATTTCTTTCTTTGTTGCTCTTTCTTTCTTTGTTGATACATAGCTACACAATATATTTTAGTTTCGAAAGAGATTGACTGGTCATAAGGTATTTCAGAGAAACTGGTACATTTACAAAGAAGTCCAGGTAAAGTGCCTTACTCTATGCTAATATTACCAGTTTGCCTTCATAAGGTTCAACAATATGTACAAATTAAGATAATTAGAGTTTGATCGTGTCGATGATAAATTCAATCGTGTTCTTGAGGAATTGGCTAGATCTAGACGAGAGGTTGAGATGCCACAGACCCTTTTGGTCAGTGTGCTCTGATACAAACATGTATCAGAGCATGTCGACTTTCCTTCAATACAAGGCATGCATATGAGATGTCCAGCACATTAGAGTTTTGATGTACCACATCACACCACTCAATTGCCTACACACTTTGCTCAGACCTGAACTTGGTTCAGTCGAGCAGTGAACAACATAGCCTGTATAAGCACTTACTTCATGTATCAGGCATTACTGCAACATTCATTCACTGCATATTATCTAGAGCCCTGCCTCTCATTTGCATTCACTTCATGTATCAGGCATTACTGCAACATTCATTCAGACACTTACTTCATGTATCAGGCATTACTGCAATGGGGAACTTTATAATTCATGCAACCAAGTACTAGACTGTTGGATCATTTTATATTTTAAGTGGCAAATAGAAATGTATGATTGCCATTGCTTGTAACAATCATTTACTTGCTCCAGGAATATAAGGTAGTGGATCTGACATGACTAGAAATGTCCAATTTTGGCTGAAGTGTTTGATTTTAGGTGGCCTTTGATTGATTGTTGAGTTGGAAAATAATATCAAAATAATCTTGGTCTATACAGATTCTTTCAAGTGTTGACCACTAAAGTATCATATTGGATGATCTCTGCATAGGTCCATGACTTAAAAGATTTTGCAGCCTAGAACAAATTGGTTAATTGATTGTTACTACCTCTACTAAAAATCGTATTCTAGTGTCTCGTCTAGGGTCTTTTCTAGTCTATGGGAAGTTGGATGGTGTTGGTTGCATGAGATAAAACGGCACGCCAAAAAGATAGGTGAGCCTACTTGTCAACTGGCCATGTAGGTTTATGGCAGTGCCTTCTCTTGTTCATAGCTACATGGCTAGGAATTTGGCACCAGAACACATAGTTGGGTCAGGTTGTGACAACCTGACATAAAACTTAAAACTCTTTTATGTGCTCTCATGCTCCATAGCGACCCCTTGGAGGAAGGATTGCATGATGATGTCATGATGATGAATTTCGAAAAACACCCACATATACTTTACATGTTCATGTATCTAGATCTTTTCTATGTCATGATTATTACTGCTGATATATTTTAAATTTTAAGGATAAAGATTTAAAGACTGTATTTGGAAATTTTATTTTGTGATTCAAAGTATGATGTCTTTTCTTAATTTAAAATTTCAGAAAGTCAGTATGAGATCCTGTTTCTTATCAGTTTGGTTATAGATTGGTGAAGTGCAAACAAATGTTATCATGGGTAGAAGAGCAAAAGCATAAACTATGACTTCTCTAAAAATAATATTTTTTAAGTCATGAGATAGGGGAATTTTAAGATTTTGGCATCCTTGAAGAAACCTTGATTCACAAAATCATGTAATAGCCTTGCTAGAGTCTGCAAATGTCACAAAATATAGCGATATACAGGTGTCCAAAGCACATACTGAGATATAGCTCATTGTATTTGCAGTTTTGTTTTTCTTTCTTATCGAGATGCTCTGGTTTTGCTTGATCTGGCCCCTCCGGAGTTTGATGTATTAATTTGAATGATATGTTCTTTATAGGTGGACCCTTCTGGCTCATACTCTCATGGAAAGCTTCAACAATGGGGAAAAATGTCTCTAATGCAAAGACATTCCTTGAGAAGAGGTAATGAAAGTTTCCATGTCTGACTGCGACTCTTACATTAAAATCATTTGGCATTTTACATGTTAGTTTTATGCTATCTTTTTCATGGAATCTTGCACTTTCCACTATAGTTTTACACATTCATAACAAACTATATTTATTACCCAAAGAAATTTTTTTCAGTGTTTTATCTTGTTAGGGGTCTTGGTTAATAGACTTTTTGAGTTAGCTGATTGTCATTCACATTTCGTTTGGTATCACATTTATTTTCTTTAGAGTATCTATTACTATTCTTTCCAAAGGATCTCTGTGCGTATGTGTGTGTGTTTTGGCGTGTAGTAGGAACGTTTGGTTTTGAATCAATGGCAGATACCTTCTATTAATTTTTTGTTTTAATCAAATTGGTTAATTGATTGTTTTTTTTTCTATTGCACTACTTCATGGTTGTTCATTGTTTTTTCTTTTCTTTATGTGCCTCGTTGAATGACTAAGTTCTTAATTGTGATCAAATTATTTTATCATATTTTAACAATCTTTGAAATGTTTACAGGACGTCACATTTTTTGCTTCCTCGGCTATCATAGTTCCAGGGCCTACGCTCACTAACAAGAACATCAAGTGTCAAAGACTCAAATTATTTTCACAGCTCAGATATTGTTTTTTGGTGTGGTAGACAACTTGTATTAAACTTCAATGTCTATGTAAGACATTTGGCTACTTTGTGTATGTAGCTTTAACATTATCCATTCTCTATGCACTTGTACTATGGAAGTTCGTTTACTTTTTTATGTTTTTGTGAGTTCTACGTTTATAAATTCTCAAGATGATTACAAGTTTGTGTCATTTGTTATTCTTTCTTATAAATTCAGCGCTACGGTTTTGTAAGTCATAGTACTAGTTATATATTATTTCAAGCTATACGTGTGCAATTTCAAATGATGTGGGCAGTCGTATATATATATATATATATATATATATATTATATAATATATATATATATATATTATATATATATATAGAATAGAGAGGAGAGAAAACTGGAACACTATATATATATATATATATATATATATATATATATATATATATATATATATATATATATAGAAAACCGGAACACTTTTTAGGTGTTCCAAATTTGGCAAGAAAAGTATTCTGGGATGCTTTCTTAGGAATGCATTTCTAATGTTCCATCATTGGAACCCTTTTTAGCCGTTCCAATAAGTGGAAAATAAGTAATTTGGAATGTTTTGTTGGAACTCTTTTTTGGAACGCTTTATTGGTGTTCCAATATTGGAACACCAGAAAAGAGTTCCAATAAATGTTTACTGGAACGCCTTTATTCCGTTCCAACAAATCTGGCAGCCCAAATAGGCATGGAATATAGGTGTGCCTAAAATTATTTGGAATGGAATTTTAGAGTTCCAAAATGACCTTTTTGGTGTAGTGGTCATAATTTGAGAGAGTTTCGTTTGTCTTCCTCTTGACTTCTCGAAAAAATGAATTTGACCGACCTTCCTCCTTGGCGAGTGCTGGCACTGCGGATTATGGATCTCCATGGTCGAAGAAGATTTGACGGGGACTCCTTCAGAAGATTGTGATGCGCTTGACTGAGACGATGCGCCTCACTGAAACATCTGAGTAATGCATCTAGTTGAGAGCAGGCCGTTACAACATCTTCAATTGGCATCATGTTTCCGTGATGATGTCGGAAAGGCGCAGTAGGTTCTAGTCGCTGGAACACAGACTACCTTGGTAGTGGGGCCACTGTCTTGTGGCAGCGGCAGTTGATGATGGCTTGGGTGCAGTGATGTCCTGGAAAGGGCTCATCGTACGCCAAGGTTGCTTCTCTCTTCTTGCGTTTGTAAGTAATCACCTCTTGCAAGTTGCTAGCAGATTGATCTACCTTCGTATTTTTATGGGCTCGGGTATCCCGAGCGCCCAGGTGCGTAGATATCATATTGCTCCCTGATCTGAGGCTAGTAAAATCACTTGCTCTCGATCGTTGTAGGAAGACTTTTGGGACCATCATATTTGCTCCCTGATCTGAGGCTAGTAAAGTACTGCGCTCGATCGTTGTAGGAAGACTTTTGGGACCATCATATTTGTTCCCTGATCTGAGGCTAGTAAAGCACTGCGCTCGATCGTTGTAGGGAGACTTTTGAGACCCACCCTGTCCGTTAGCCCTGGGGGACTGGACGGGGTGGTTCTGTACACTTTCCATCAGGAGCCCATATAACAGTTAACGGTGCCCGCTGACGGTCAGCAGCTTGGACAGTTGACTGGGCTTGTTGGGCCCGCACTGCCCTAGACTTCTTCGACTTAGCACCCGAAGGTGCGTAGTAGGAAGAGTCCAAGTTGGAAGGAGGGAAGGGAAGTTGGTGCCCTTTTCAAAGGAGGCAAGGGGGCTCTATTTATAGAATGGAGTGAGCCCTTTCTTCTTCTCCTTTCCGATGTGGGACTAAAAGCAATATTTTTCATTCTACAAGACCCCCTTCAAAGTTTTCAAATTGCAAATTTGGAATACTTTGAATAAGAAGCATGGAAAGTAGAGTTGTTTTGGTGTGGCAATCCTATTAGACATAGCATGGACATAATAGGTTTGGGTACTCCGCTGGGGATTTTATGTGGACTTATCATCCTTGGCGTACCTTGGTTTTAGGTACGGATAATAAGTTGAGAGAGGGAACCATCATATTTACTCAGAGGTAGTGAGAACATGGTAAATATGGGGTTGATGGTAATAAGGAGTGGTGGGAGTGGACTAAGATGAGGATACATAGAATAACTCAGAGGCAATATGGACGTGGAAGTTCTACGTAACGGGTAATGAATGCCACGGAACAAATGGGTTCAGAAGCATATGATTGTGAAAAAGGGGTGCATGTACTAGAGGACCTAATACAGCATTTGTGGTCAACAGAGGATATTTGTGGACCTATTATCCTTTTGTGTACTGGCAGTGCGAGTACGGATAATAAGTAGAGAGAAAACAACATATTTACTCAGAGGTAAGGACGTGGTAATATGGGTCTAAAGTAGAGCGCTCTTACTCAGAGGTAATGAGGACGTGGCAGGAGTAGACTCAACGAAGGATAATAGAACAACTCAGAGGTAATATGGACGTGGAAGTTCTAGGTAAGGGGTGATTTGTTTGTGATGGAAGAGAACAACTCAGAGGTGGCATCGACGTGGTTGTTCGAGAATTTTGTGGACCTGTTACCCTTTTTTATGTACTGAAAGCGCGGGTAACAGATTCTGAGGAAAATGTTTTTCAGGGAGGAAGTTCAGAGGTATGATCATACATGACTTGCTGCCCGGAAGATGCGATATGAATTCATTTGGGTAACCAGAGTGTAAGTTCAGCGGTACTTAAGGGTACATAACTCAAACAATCCGGTTGATTCGGAGGGTGTCATTTAAACGTAATATTCTTCAGGAACTTGCCGTTGATGGGCATCATGAGCAAGTCTCCGTTTTGCTTTGCGAGACGGTATATACCATTGGAGAATACAGCCTCAATGATAATGGGCCTTCCACTTTGGCTGGAATTGTCGGCGATTTTATGAGTAATACCATCGGCCTACGAACTGCCAAACAAGATCGCCTACTTGGAATATTTTCAGTTTGACCTTTTTATTGAAGGCTCCAGAGATGCGTGCTGATAAAGCTCGATCGTTGTTGAGCTAGCAGACGCTTCATCTAAGGCCTCCAATTTTGTAGCCGACGACCGTAATTATCATCCGATGTTAGTCGGTAAGTGAGGGCGATGCGGAGCGAGGGGATTTGATTTTCAATGGGGAACTGCCTCACTTCCGTTACCAAGAGAATTGTGTGTTCCCAGTGGCTGCCCGGACTGTAGTACGGTACGTCCATAAGCATTGCCAAGCTTTTTTTCCAGTCGCGTTTGTTTGAGAACACGAACTTCTTGAAAACTTGATTATCGTTTTGTTGAAAGCTTCACAGACCATTAGCCGTCGGGTTTGTATGGTGTTGAAGCAACATTTGAATTCGATGTTTGTCACAAAACCAATAGAAGGTATGGCTTGTAAACTGTGGACCATTGTCGTGGCGATCCTTCGAGGTAGTCCAAAGCGATAAAACGTGATGCTTGACGAAGTTGATCACGTTTGATGTCTTCACTTCTGCAAGCGGAACAACTTCTGCCTATTTAGAGAAGTAGTCCGTAATTGCGAGTATAAAGCGGTACCTCTGGATGAAGGCGGAGTGATTGGACCAATGATATCCATTCTCCATGCCTCAAATGGCCAGGATGCCACCGTCGGATGTAGGAATTCAGATGGTTGGTGTATGAAATCCGCGTGGACCAGACAAGCTTTACATTTTCTTGCATAGTCTATAGCATCTGTCACCATCGTAGGCCAGTAATAGCCCATCCGGCAAAGACGGTCTTGTAATTTTGGGCCAAGTTGATGGGCCCCGCAAACGCCATCGTGAGCTTCGCGTACGACTTCTTTGGCTTCTGTATTCGACAAACACCGGAGCAGTAATCCATCATAGGCTCGTCGATAGCATTTTTGTCTCTGTATCGTAGAAGAATCTGAGATAACGTCGTCTGATAGAAGTGGCCTCTTTCGAATTTTCCGGTAAGATACCATAGACGACGAAGTCAATAAATGGAAGTCTCCAGTCCTGTGTTTCATCGACCGTTAGGGCAGAATAACTCACAGCAAATTGAACGTTGTTCTTAGGACAAACCAATTCATGGCCTATTATATCAACCAAATGATGAGCATGATTTGGAACTGCCAGGGAAGCAGCAAGGCCTGCTAGGGCATCGGCTTTGTCACGATCCGCTATCCAAATTGTTGGGCCGGGCCGAGTCATGTCCAGCCTACGCTTGAGATAAAGCGTAGTAAGCTGTTCTAAAGATACCAAGATAAGACTAAAATGTGCTAACAGTTCTATAAGTAATAAAGAGTCAGAAATGTTCCAAACACAAAAGTCTTCTCGTATAATAGTAAGTTCCAAGTACATTCCAAATGTAAAGCTGGATACAGGTCCAGACACAAAATACATAGTCTAACAATATGACTACTCTCGGAACCCCGAGCAACTACGCAAACTAGACGAGTTTCTCCGCAGGTACATCCTCGTAAGATAAAGCCTGGTCCTCGGCAGCAACTCCATAATAGGAATCACAAAGCAACTCCTCCTCAGAAAGTATATCTACAACGTTATCCTGTCAGGACGGAAGCAAGTACTGATTCTAACAGACTAAATATACGAAACAAGAAATGAACAGAAGTGTAATAAACTGGAATCATGGCATATCATGGTTTAATTGGTTCATTTTAGAAATGGCAACATATATTTGTTTAAAAGTTTAAAACCGTAGCATGTACGTGATCGGTCAATAAGTGAATAGGATGTACAGCGGTACATGTCAAGTTTTTCTGGAATGCACATACGTGCACTAACGGCATCGGTGTATATCCATACACAAACGCGGGATCAGAACATACGGCAAAGTTACATATAGAATGTTACCGTGCGCGGTAAATACATACGGAGAAGGGGTATGATCATGTACTCTACTATCAGTTTCTCCTTAACCCGTTGTTAAACATGTGAGAGATATAAAAACTATCCTAAGCATGGTAGAGACTGAAAGTAATACATCATGTGAAGTTTTAACTTGCTACCCCAAGGATCAACATTTAACATGGTTGGAAATCACAGTTTATTGTTGTAACGGTATGTAAAGTTTGTAGAGGTACTTGCCTTTAGCAAAGCAAGGTAGCGATAGAAATGCTGTAGATGCCTGATACTCGTCACTGTAAAATAACATAAACTTAGTTTTCACACTAAGTTAAACACTAAGACACTAGTTGTGCAACACGACTTTCTGACTGGACACCTAGCCAAATGATGACTTTAGCATAGGAGACCAATTGGGGTGACACAATATCCAAACTAACTTTCTAGGGTCTTTATACTAGTACGGGTGAGGTCCAATACGACTATAACTCAAATAACACAAAACATTGTAAGTCGTAATTATTTAATAAATAAATCAAACTGTACACTGTGTTCCAACAATTTTTGAGATAGACAAGAGCTCAACTTTACATAAATTAAAGTACCAAAATGATCCTTGTTAATATAGAAATTTATACTAATTTTTCTGGAATTTATAAACCCTCATAGATTTTATTAAAATCAGCAAACATATGTATTCTGAAAATGAGTTCTATTTTCCTATTTTTATAAAATACCAAAGTACTTATTAAATGCTAGAACAATTATAATAAATTAGCTATATAACATATTATTTAAATACAATTTTTTCTAGATTTTGTAGTACTTAAAATATGTATAAAAATTCAAAACAGCAAGCAACAATTTCTGGAAAATAATTAATTAATTATTTACTATTTTGTCCACGTATTCAGAATTGAACCGAAGTCTAGATACGGGACCCAAGCCATGAATCAAGTCTAATATGACTTGTACAGACTCTGAATGTATTAGACACAATTGGGCCCAAAAACCCATGCTAGGTTTGGACATCAATTGGCCATGATTTATAAAATACAGGAATTTAAATATAATATATATTTTAAAGTGGTAAAATATACAAGTCACAAATTATATAATAAAATAACTTGTGAATTTTTACATAATAATATTTAGCACTAGAATTGCATTTGAAAATATATACATATTTATACAACATACTATTATATATATACATAAATATAGATATTTACATACATATAATGGATATATATATATATATATATATTATATATATATTATATATATATATATATATATATATATAATATATATATATATATAATATATTATATATATATACATATATAACATATATATAATACTAAATATACATATATATATACAAATACAATATATATATATATATATATATATATTATATATATATATATATATATATATATTATATATTATATATATATAATATAGATATATATATATATATATATATATATATACAGTATATATAATAATATATATACATATAAATACATATACATATATACACATATATATACTAATATATATATAAATAAAATAAATAAAAACAAAACAAAACAAAAAAGAAGGGAAATGGGCTCGAACTCGGCCAAGGCAGGGGGGCTTTAACACGCTCGGGCTGACCCCCTGGCCAGCCCGAGTCAATTATTTAGGGATAGGGTTTGGGTTATTTTATTATGGTTTTTAAGTTAATGGGTTTTTAAACCCGATAGCCCAAACTAAACCCGATAACGTAACTTCGTGTCCTGACAGTTAAGGACACGAAGAACGTTCGAGTCTTATGTCCGGGTCGTGTACGACACGCACGACTCGAACTGGCCGTGTCCAGACTCACCACTGGGTTTCTCGTGTCCTGGCGAGTCCAGTGATAGGAACACGAGACACAACGAGATACGGGAGACGAGAAGACACGTACGTGTCCGTCGAAGGGTTGCTGTCGGGGGTGCTATACGGCGGAGAAGCGTCGTAGTCCGGCGAAGGATGGCGCTGGGTTCCTCTCGGGGAGGCGCGTCGATTGGTGGTGGTTGGAGGCGTCGACGTGGGCTGTAGGCGTCGAGCTGGGGAAAGGCGATCTCCGGCGAGGCTGGTCAGAGAAGACGAGTCGATGGTGGTGGTTAGGGCGGCTGTGGTGGTCATAGGGAGTCTAGGGTTAGGGTTTGGGGGTCTGGGGGTATTTATGGGAAGTAGGGCGGTCGAAAAGTCAAATTTGGCCGGAAAATTAGGGATTAAGGTTAGGGTTACGGCGAGGGTTAGTCGGAGACGACGACAGTGCGGTGGTCGTCGGTTAGGGTTAGGATTAGGTTTTTGCAGAAACCCCCCCAAGATCAGTATATTACACAAAAGCCCACCGCCTTAGTTAATGCAAATATCTAATTTGCATATACCCGTCGCTGTGGTTCTGTGCAAAATTTAATTTGCACAGACAATTCAAATATTGCAAAGACTATTAAAACAATTAAAATAATTTCATAATGATATTAAAATAATTCAAATAATTACAAAATAATATTTTGCTTTAAAAATCATTTAAAAATCATTTAAAAATTCTAGAAAAATTCCTAATAATTATAATAATTTATTTTAAGGCTATAAACATTATTTAAAATATAAAAATATATTTTAAAAACTAAGGGCTTATAAATCTTCTCTCCTTGAAAAATTTTGTCCTCAAAATTCACAAGGGTAGAAGACTCTACAAATATTTTAACATAACAAGCAATGCAACAAATGACTAAGACTACTATTAAAACTAACCTCTAAGGTATCAAGCGGGAACGGGTTTGTCCTCACAGTTGTTGGGTCGAACAAGTAAGGATATCTCTCTCTCATGTCCGACTCTCCTCCCAAGTAGATGTACCCGGAGAGTGACGGCTCCAAGCTACTCGTACCAAGGGTATAACTTTGTTCCTCAGCCTCTTCTCCCTCCTGTCCAATATCTCCACTGGCTACTCAGTGACTGCAAGGCTCGGTCCGATCTCCAACTCTGAATGATCTAGCACATGGCTGGGGTCCGAAACTATCTTTTTAGCTGAGACACATGAAAGACATCGTGAACTCCTGCTAGGTTGGGTGGAAGTGCAACCCTGTAAGCTACCTCTCCGATCCTGCCAAGTATCTCGAACGGCCCGATGTATCTGGGGCTCAACTTGCCTCCTCGTCCGAACCGGATCGTCCCTCTAGTAGGCGATATTTTCACCAGCACCATATCTCCGTCAGCGAACTCCATCAGTCTGCGACTAGCATCGGCCTAGTATTTTTGCCTATCCTGAGCGACTCTGAGCCTGTCTCTGATCATCCCGACCTTCTCTGCTGCATCCGTGATCATCTCTGGCCCAAGCATAACTCTGTCCCCAACATCATCCCAAAAGAGCGGTGTACGGCATCGTCGTCCATATAGTGCCTCAAAGGAGACATATCGATGCTGGCTTGGTAGCTGTGTTGTATGAAAACTCTACCAATAGCAGTGGCTCTCCCATGATCCGCCAAAGTCCAGCACACAAGTCTTCAGCATGTCCTCTAGCGTCTGTATCGTCCTCTCGGACAGTCCATCTGTCTGCGGGTGGTACGTTGTACTGAACTTGAGTCGACTGCCCAACTCTTCTTGTAAGCTCCTCCAGTAGTGGTACGTGAATCTGCTATCTCGGTCCGATACGATGCTCACTGGTACTCCGTGTAGGTGAACTATCTGCTCCATGTATAGCTCCGCCAACTTCTCGGTGGAAAGTCCCACCTTAAAGGGTATGAAGTGCGCACACTTCGTCAGCCTGTCCACGATGACCCAAATGGCATCCTTCCCTTCTTGGGAACGAGGAAGCCCTGAGACGAAGTTGTAGCTTCCCTTCCCGGATTTTTTTTCTTCTTTGAAATATTTTTATTTATTTATTTGATTTAAATGGTGATTTTTAGATTTTATTAATAATTAATTTAGTTAATTATTACGGTGGACGACTTTAGTCATGGTTAAGTTTTGAAGCACCATACGACTATGAATCATGGTACGGATAGTGTCGTGGCGTGCCTTGACTAGTATATTAGCCATACCAGGGAAGGCCGAGCCATAGTGACGTCTTAACTAGGAAAACCAGGCCAAGTTGCGACTTAACCCTTACCGAAGATTTTATTTATTATTTAATTATATTATTGAGTTTTAGGGGACCCGACTGTACCGAACCTGTCCAGATTGGGCCCAAGTCAAATCCAGGTCCATGTAGGCATGTAGTAGGACCAAATACGGCCTTGTAGACATGTTTGGTAAATACAAATATTTTGTATATATTTTAGGAATTGACAATTATTTTCTAAACATTGGTTATGGGTAGAATATAGGTATTATTAATATTAAATAGCGTTTTAGAGTATCTGTACGATTTTCTGGGGCCTAGTAATGGGAGTATATGATATGCCCATCCAGGAGCTATTATCAAATTATTTTAATTACTAGTGGAAATATTATTATTAATAATAATATTATTTTGGTTATTGAAAATAAACTATTTATTATTATTAGTTATTATTAGTTTATTCTTTAACAAAAGAATAAATATATGTGTGTATGTGTATTATATAAATATATATATATGTATATGGGTGTAGGTGTATTTATATATAAATACATAAATGTATTTGTATGCGTGTATAAGATATATATAAGTTATGTGTATATATAATTGTGAGTGTGTACGTATATATAAATATATATATTGTATATGAGTATTTATATAGAAATATATATTATATATATATGTATGTATATATGTGAATATATTTCTATATCTATATACATATATATATACATGTGTATTATGTGTATATATATATAAATATATATATATATATAAATATATATGTATTAGTATGTATTAAAAAAGAAAAAGAAAAGAGGCAGCTGCAACTGGGCTCAACCGAGCCCGACTAAACCTACACAGAGCCCAGGCCCCCAACCTTTCCCCCACAGCCCAGCTCACTCATGAGCTTATACCAATCAGCGATCATACCCGAACTCCCCGCTCGGACTGTGAAGAGTATCGACGGGTTTATACATATATACGAGAGCCGAGAGAACAAAGGGAGCGAGAACTCTTCACCAAACCCTAACGTGCCGACACCAATGTCCTCGGCGACCCACCCCCAGCCTAGGGCGCCGCCACGTGCGGCCACGACGTGCCGGAGGCAGCGCGCGCGCCGGGCGCAATAGTAAACACAGCAGCAAGGTGCTGCGGGGAAGCCGACTTCGTGATCGAAGTCCACGATCGTTGCTCCATCGTTTTCCGAGTTGATTCTTCAGGTATGAACCTAATCTATACCACTCCAATCGTCTACAGATAGATTTAAATATGGTGCGCTGGAGCGATCGGAAAATCAACGCGAACATCGCGCAAAAACCTGTTCGAAAACAGGGCTAAGACAGTCCAATCATCCATATTGGAAGCCAGTTTTCGAACTACCTATTAGGGTTTTCAAAAATCTAATTAGACACAGTGGAAGACAACATATAGGGCATGGAGACCTCATTAATAGTTTTATTTATTGTGGTTTAGACTGTAGTAGAAATCAGATTGAAAATCATGAAAAACCTATTTTCGAAAACTAGAAATCCTTTCACACGACGTGCGTCCCGCCATTCCGGGCGACGTGGTCGCGCACCGTAAGCATCGAAAGCTGCATAATGGCTTCATGGTCGTGTGGGCTTTGACGGAATTCAAATTGGTCGCGTGTGCGCGACGAATTTGATACGTATCCGTCGAAATTCACCGTATCATGCACTTTGCAAATTCCCTAATTACTTTATGTACGCTCGTCAGATCGAGATGAAACTTACGCTAACAGGACCGTATCATTTTTTTGGTCCTGCATGCCAAGTTTGGTCCGATTCTGAGACAGTTGATAAAATTGTCGTTTTGCGGGCCCTACGGTCCGACTCAACGGATGATTTTGTGTACGGCCCGCCGGAATCCAACTTTGGACATACGGTTGGGTTCGTATCAGAAAAACAAATCTATAGACATGTAGTTTGACAACTTTAGAGACCATTGACCCTGGCACGCTTTTCGGTGCAAAGCGGATCCAACGGCGGATATCATTTTTGCCCAAAATTACCGTTTTGTCCCTGTGTCTAGAATTGGACTTAAGGACATGCAATCCTAGCTAATTTGACTATTCTGAGAATGATGGTAACGTTTATTTCAGCTTTCGGAGACACTTGTGATGACTTGGACGTTATGCGTACAGTTGACGGTATTTATGGGTTCTTCGCGCTGCCACCATGCAAGTATAACTTGCCTCCCTCTACAGTTTATTTACATGCATATTTCTATTAGTATATAGTTTTACTAGTTGGTTATTACTTGTGATTTGTATATCGTACATGCTATTATAGCTATAGTCCTTATACATGGTTAGCCTTGTTAGTTCATATTGGATTGGTTCTCTCGTGTATCGTGATTGCGTCGTGTCGTGTCTTCACCTGTGTCTTGACTGAGTCGTGTCTGTAAGTATGAGTGAGTGAACTGCTATTCCTTTGTCTTTTCCATAACCTGCGAGTCCACACACGGGCGAGGGTTACCTTTGCACCTGCGAGTCCACAATCGGGGCGAGGGTGACTTGTCTTGAAACTGACCTGCGAGTCTACAATCGGGGCGAGGGTTGGTTATCCATTGATCTACCAGCAGTTCATTTATGCATACTTGATCCCGTGTCCATGTTCATAGTTACCTGTCAGTAGCCACGTATCAGTTTCCTGTCTTGTTCCTGTTTATATTATTGCATGATTAAACTGTTAGATAGGCATGTTTTATGTATCTTGCTAGTCCTCTGAGGACCTGATGATCTCTTCAGGTTTAGCGACTGTATGGTGTTAGTTAGCAGAGCGGGATGGTAGAGGATTGCGATGTATGATATAGGTATTCTTCTTGTAATATTTTTTTATTATCTTCTCGTGCTTTATATTCAGTACCATGATATACTTAGTTTATTTATAGACTCATATCATTCTTGGAGTCTAATCGAACAATATGCTAACGGGCTGCAGACCATGACCCATAATTGTTCATTCTTGTTTATATTATTCATGTGGATTGAGATATAGTTTAGATTAGACATGATACCCATGACCTTGACAGCTTATACGTACTCGAGTCGGGCTGGAGTCCGCTCGATACGTAGCTAGCTTGCTCACGAGCTCGCGTCCAAAAACCGGGTGCGGATCGTGACAAGTTTTTGTGGTGGCCCATGCAGGTCAGAGCATATCGTACCGGTTACGTAACTGTACTGGTACGAGCTTGCGACCTTGACTAGACCTTAGAAATCTCAATCCACACTGCCTTGAAAATTCTCCTAGAAATTCTCTACGTCCTTGAAAACTCCATATTTACTCTCGATTATACTCCCTTGCTTTCCGTACCGTTGATTCTCGTCCCTTCCTATTTCGGAGTGACGAACAATCGTGCTGTCTAGAATTCATTAGAAATCCTTAAATTATAGTACATATTGCTTGACTATTGAGTGTTTGGTTGTTTATAGATATGAGGGACTATATATGCCATA
Organism: Iris pallida; assembly: GCA_029216955.1. Classification (NCBI taxonomy): domain Eukaryota; kingdom Viridiplantae; phylum Streptophyta; class Magnoliopsida; order Asparagales; family Iridaceae; genus Iris; species Iris pallida. The sequence continues at coordinate 7,458,334 of JANAVB010016197.1, read as the reverse complement.
TGCCTAGATATCTGCCCAGTAGAAGTATTAGCAACTAGTTAGAAGACCATAAGACTTTAGTGACTGTGTTTTGAGGAGTAGTGTGACCAAAGGTGGGTAGAAGTCCTCGAGACTTCATAGTTACAAAATGATTAGGAGGAGGATATAAACTATTTTCGAGGAATTAAATTTGAGAAGATTAAGGTGATATTAGACTTTGAATTTTACGGGATAGTCATGAGTTAGAATTTCGAGGACGAAATTATTTTTAAGGTGGGTAGATTTGTAGCTTCCCTTTCCGGATTTTTTTCTTCTTTGAAATATTTTTTATTTATTTATTTGATTTAAATGGTGATTTTTAGATTTTATTAATAATTATTTTAGTTAATTATTACGGTAGACGACTTTAGTCATGGTTAAGTTTTGAAGCACCATACGACTAGGAATCATGGCACGGATAGTGCCGTGGCGTGCCTTGACTAGTATATTAGCCATACCAGGGAAGGCCGAGCCATAGTGACGTCTTAACTAGAAAAATCAGGCCAAGTTGAGACTTAACCCTTACCGAAGATTTTATTTATTATTTAATTATATTATTGAGTTTTAGGGGACCCGGCTGTACCGAACCTGTCCAGATTGGGCCCAAGTCAAATCCAAGCCCATGTAGGCATGTAGTGGGACAAAATTCGGCCTTGTAGACATGTTTGATAAATACAAATATTTTGTATATATTTTAGGAATTGATAATTATTTTCTAAACATTAGTTATGGGTAGAATATAGGTATTATTAATATTAAATAGCGTTTTAGAGTATTTGTATGATTTTCTGGAGCCCAGTAATGGGAGTATATGATATGCCCATCCAGGAGCTATTATCAAATTATTTTAATTACTAGTGGAAATATTATTATTAATATTATTATTATTTTGGTTATTGAAAATAAACTATTTATTATTATTAGTTATTATTAGTTTATTCTTTAACAAAAGAATAAATATATGTGTGTATGTGTATTTATATATATATATATATATATATATATATATATATATATATATATATATATATATATATATATATATATATATATATATATATATATATATATATATATATATATATATATATATATATGTATATGTATATGTATATGGGTGTAGGTGTATTTATATATAAATACATAAATGTATTTGTATGCGTGTATAAGATATATATATATAAGTTATGTGTATATATAATTGTGAGTGTGTAAGTATATATAAATATATATATTGTATATGTGTATTTATATAGAAATATATTATATATATATATATATATATATATATATATATATATATATATATATATATATATATATATATATATATATATATATATATATATATATATACATATATATATATACATGTGTATTATGTGTATATATATATATATATATATATATATATATATATATATATATATATAAATATATATGTATTAGTGTGTATTAAAAAAGAAAAAGAAAAGAGGCAGCTGCAACTGGGCTCAGCCGGGCCCGACTAAACCTACACAGTGCCCAGGCCCCCAACCTTTCCCCCACAGCCCAGCTCACTCATGAGCTTATACCAATCAGCGATCATACCCGAACTCCCCGCTCGGCCTGTGAAGAGTAACGACGAGTTTATACATATATACGAGAGCCGAGAGAACAAAGGGAGCGAGAACTCTTCACCAAACCCTAACGTGCCGACACCAATGTCCTCGGTGACCCACCCCTAGCCTAGGGTGCCGCCACGTGCGGCCACGACGTGCCGGAGGCAGCGCGCGCGCCGGGCGCAATAGTGAACACAGCAGCAAGGTGCTGCGGGGAAGCCGACTTCATGATCGAAGTCCACGATCGTTGCTCCATCGTTTTCCGAGTTGATTCTTCAGGTATGAACCTAATCTATACCACTCCAATCGTCTACAGATAGATTTAAATATGGTGCGCTGGAGCGATCGAAAAATCAACGCGAACATCGCGCAAAAACCTGTTCGAAAACAGGGCTAAGACAGTCCAATCATCCATATTAGAAGCCAGTTTTCGAACTACCTATTAGGGTTTTCAAAAATCTAATTAGACACAGTGGAAGACAACATATAGGGCATGGAGACCTCATTAATAGTTTTATTTATTGTGGTTTAGACTGTAGTAGAAATCAGATTGAAAATCATGAAAAACCTATTTTCGAAAACTAGAAATCCTTCCACACGACGTGCGTCCCATCATTCCGGGCGACGTGGTCGCGCACCATAAGCATCGAAAGCTGCGTAACGGCTTCGTGGTCGTGTGGGCTTTGACGGAATTCAAATTGGTCGCGTGTGCGCGACGAATTTGATACGTATCCGTCGAAATTCACCGTATCGTGCACTTTACAAATTCTCTAATTACTTTGTGCACGCTCGTCAGATCGAGATGAAACTTGCACCAAGAGGACCGTATCGTTTTTCTGGTCCTGCATGCCAAGTTTGGTCCGATTCTGAGACAATTGATAAAATCGCCGTTTTGCGGGCCCTACGGTCCGACTCAACGGGTGATTTTGTGCACGGTCCGCCGGAATCCAACTTTGGACATACGATTGGGTTCGTATCGGAAAAATGAATCTGTAGACATGTAGTTTGACGACTTTAGAGACCATTGACCTCGGCACGCTTTTCGGTGCAAAGTGGGTCCAACGGCAGATATCATTTTTGCCCGAAATTACCGTTTTGCTCCTGTATCCAGAATTGGACTTAAGGACAGGCAATCCTAGCTAATTTGACTATTCTGAGAATGATGGTAACGTTTATTTCAGCTTTCGGAGACACTTGTGATGACTTGGACGTTATGCGTACAGTTGACGGTATTTATGGGTTCTTCGCGCTGCCACCTGGCAAGTATACCTTGCCTCCCTCTACAGTTTATTTACATGCATATTTCTATTAGTATATAGTTTTACTAGTTGGTTATTACTTGTGATTTGTATATCATACATGCTAGTATAGCTATAGTCCTTATACATGGTTAGCCTTGTTAGTTCATATTGGATTGGTTCTCTCGTGTATCGTAATTGTGTCATGTCGTGTTTTCACCTGTGTCTTGACTGAGTCGTGTCTGTAAGTATGAGTGAGTGAACTGCTATTCCTTTGTCTTTTCCACAACCTGCGAGTCCATACACGGGGCGAGGGTTGCCTTTGCACCTGCGAGTCCACAATCGGGACGAGGGTGACTTGTCTTAAAACTGACCTACGAGTCCACAATCGGGGCGAGGGTTGGTTATCCATTGATCTACCAGCAGTTCATTTATGCATACTTGATCCCGTGTCTATGTTCATAGTTACCTGTCAGTAGCCACGTGTCAGTTTCCTGTCTACTTCCTGTTTATATTATTGCATGATTAAACTGTTACATAGACATGTTTTATGTATCTTGCTAGTCCTCTGAGGACCTGATGATCTCTTCAGGTTTAGCGACTGCATGGTGTTAGTTAGCAGAGCGGGATGGTAGAGGATTGCGATGTATGATACAGGTATTCTGCTTGTAATATTTCTTTATTATCTTCTCGTGCTTTATATTCAGTACCATGATATACTTAGTTTATTTATAGACTCATATAATTCTTGAAGTCTAATCGAACAATATGCTAATGGGCTACAGACCATGACCCATAATTGTTCATTCTTGTTTATATGATTCATGTGGATTGAGATATAGTTTAGATTAGACATGATACCTATGACTTTGACAGCTTATACGTACTCGAGTCGGGCTAGAGTCCGCTCGATACGTAGCTGGCTTGCTCACGAGCTCGCATCCGAAAACTGGGTACGGGTCGTGACAGAAGTCCATCGTAATGTGTTCCCACTTCCACTCGGGAATGGGTAACGGCTGCTATAGACAAGCTGGCCTCTAGCGCTCCGCCTTGACCTACTGGCAAACTAGGCATCTTGAAATGAAACGTGATACATCTCTCTTCATCCCGTGCCACCAATGTCACGACCCGCACCCTGATTAGGGGCACGAGAAGTGGGTACGTCCAGCCTACGCCGCAGCATCGACGGTAGAACGCTGTCTAGGTCATCTAAAAATACTACAACTAAACAGATAAAGGTACCTGTACAGTATATATACTCCGAATGGAGGTGACATAGCAATACAGTCTCAATCACAAATGTAAAACTAAGGTAGATAGCATGGAAATGAAATATGATAGATGAAGCAAGAAATAAGTTCGAGATCCACACAAGTCCAAAACTAAACATAACATCACAGAATAATATATAATACTACATTCTAAAATCCAAAGCTGGATCGCAGTCCAGTCAAGCCTAACAAGTGCTAACTACTCAGGGAGTATAAAATCTAGTGGCCAGTCTATCAGGCCACTGCCCTGGCCTGAGTCTCCATCTGTCTCAGAAACATCTGTAAAATTTCATAACGGTATCCTGTCAGGAAAATGAGCAAGTACAAACACCAACAGCAGTTCCATGTGAATTGACAAATACTATAAGAGACAGTATAATGAACTACAAGACAAAGATATACGAAGACTTGGGAACCATTCGGAAGTCGAGTTACAACCCTTAAACCAAACAAGGACCGGGGTTGTAACTCTCCTCCCGAGCAGAACTTAGACTCCAATCAAGGTACAATGTAAAGAAAAGTAGAGCATGTGAGTAACTGTATATCATGGCATGGTGAGAAAATACTGAATGTAGAACAGAGCAGAATATACGATAAGATAAAGTAAATATAAAATGTGATTTGAATTATTAGAGCGTTATGTGATCGGCTTGGGAAACATGATCAGGCTTTCCATCCGACCGGCTATGAACAATGAGTACAATAGAACGGTAAGGCCGGTCACCATGGAAAGCTATGAATGATGTAGGGTCAGGCTTTACCCGTCGTGAGGCGAGGGTATATCTATGAACAATGTATACAGTAGAACAATGTGGGAATTTGATCACACAACCACTAATAACTCCCCATCCCCGAATAGTATAAAGGATCCTGACATAACACGTCATGACACGGGATTCAAAAGCAGGTGATCAGCCCACTCCCAAGTCCATGTCTATACAAGTACAAGTAACAAGTCGAGTCATGTACCAATATACCAAGTAATCCGGGAACAATATCTCATGACAGGATCCGACATATACTAGTCCGTGAACCATCGTGTCAGGAATCAAGTAAGATACTACAACTGAATCGGATATAGCAGATATCAAGACAATGAAAACTATCAGTGAATGTACTCGCCTGTGGTCCTGAGCTGATAAGGTGAACAGACGCTCAGAGTAGGCACAGGCCTAAAGATGAGATACTACAAGTCAAAACATGGTTTAATAATGAAAGGAAAGCTAATCTAATCATGATATGCAAGTCTAAGTCAAAACTAGGTCAAACTAAGTTACACCAAACTAAACTAGGTCACACTAGGACAACCAAGGTCGAACACGGTCACAGGAAGTCAATCCAAGTCAAACTAGGTCAATTTGGGTCAAGGTTTTACTTACAGTTGACTTTTGGTCAAAAAGTCAACTCTGGTCAACTCTAGTCAACACTGAGTCAACCCTAGGTCAAACAAGTCAAATGTTGACTAATAGTTGATTTTCAGTCAACTGGTCAACTCTGGTTTGGTTTTGGTCAATTTTAAGTCAAGTGTTGACTTGAAGTTGACTTTTGGTCAAAAAGTCCACTCTCGGTCAACGGAGGTCAAGACTAGCCTAAACTACCCTCATATAGTCATTACCTACCAAGACAACTTATTTCTAATCCCATCTTAGAAGTTAAACTCAATATCTCATCAATACCCTATTTCCTACATTTACCCGTCTCATTCTCCCTCTCATTCTCCTCCTTATTCTCCTCTCTATTCTCCTCCTCATGCTACTGCTGCTCCTGCTAGTGCTATTGCTGCTCCTGTGGCTTATTCTCCTCTCTATTCTCCTCCTCATTCTCCTCCTTCTCATTCTCCTCTCTATTCTCCTCCTCATTCTCTTTCTCATTCTCCTCCTCATTCTCCTTCTCATTCTCCTCTCTATTCTCCTCCTCATTCTCCTTCTCATTCTCCTCTCTATTCTCATTCTCCTTCCCATTCTCCTCCTCATTCTTCTCTCTATTCTCCTCCTCATTCTCCTCCTCATTCTCCTTCTTATTCTCCTCTCTATTCTCATTCTCCTCCTTATTCTCCTTCTCATTCTCCTCCTTCTCATTCTCATTCTCCTTCCCATTCTCCTCCTCATTCTCCTTCTCATTCTCCTCTCTATTCTCCTCCTCATTCTCCTTCCCATTCTCCTCTCTATTCTCCTTCTCATTCTCCTCCTCATTCTCCTTCTCATTCTCCTCTCTATTCTCCTCCTCATTCTCCTTCTCATTCTCCTCTCTATTCTCCTCCTCATTCTCCTTCTCATTCTCCTCTCTATTCTCCTCCTCATTCTCCTTCTCATTCTCCTCTCTATTCTCATTCTCCTTCCCATTCTCCTCCTCATTCTTCTCTCTATTCTCCTCCTCATTCTCCTCCTCATTCTCCTTCTTATTCTTCTCTCTATTCTCATTCTCCTCCTTATTCTCATTCTCTTTCCCATTCTCCTCCTCATTCTCCCTCTCATTCTCCTCTCTATTCTCCTCCTCATTCTCCTTCTCATTCTCCTCTCTATTCTCCTCCTCATTCTCCTCCTCATTCTCCTTCTCATTCTCCTCTCTATTCTCCTCCTCATTCTCCTTCTCATTCTCATTCTTCTCTCTATTCTCCTCCTCATTCTCCTTCTCATTCTCCTCTCTATTCTCCTCCTCATTCTCCTCCTCATTCTCCTTCTCATTCTCCTCTCTATTCTCCTCCTCATTCTCCTTCTCATTCTCATTCTCCTCCTTATTCTCCTCCTCATTCTCCTTCTTATTCTCCTCTCTATTCTCCTCCTCATTCTCCCACATACATATCTACATACACACACATATATATATACAGACACACACACACACACACACACACACACACACACATATATATAAATACACACTCTCAACACCACTACCACTATTCTCATGACACCAATACCACCATAATATATATACATATATAAAAACCAATATATATATATACATATATATAGACATAGAGATTAATATACATATCACCACATATATACACATATAGATATTAGGAATATGATACATTATGATACTATGGAAAACACATTCCTAAACACTCCTAAAATCTGGAATAAATATTAGAACAACCATAAATCAATATACCAATAATTCCACATGTGTCCAAATAGGAATTTTTCCACTAGGACACAAACCTACGCATATGACACTCCTAAAAGTCTCCAAAAGGACACGAAACGGACACAAATGGAGACACAACCATGGGGGTTATTCCTATGGGTCAAAAATAATCCTATATGCATGTTGGAGTGATTTAGAAGAGAGATTATACCTTCCGGGAGAGAGATCCAAATGAAAAAGCTTCCCGACTCGACACCGACACGTAGAGATTCCAAAAGGACACGAACGAGCTCCGAATCCTCCCAAACTTGGCTAGCTCCTTCCTTTCATGGAGTAGAAGAGAAAAGAAGAATATTTGGTGGAAGAAATGGTGGATTTGGAGATGAAATCAATAGAGTTGCTCTCTAGAAATTTGGGGAAGAACAAGAGAGAGAAAGTTGTAGATAGAAATGAAATGGAGAGAGAGAGGTTACTTTGGAGTGAAGCAAAGGAGAGGGGGTGCTCCATACATGGCCGGCCACATCTCAGAGGGTTGGGGGCATTTGGTAATTTACCAAAATGCCCTCTAAGTTAAAGAAATGAGTGGTTTGAGTTGGGGTCAAAATGGTAACTTGAAAACTCCTAATTTCAAGTTCTAAATCTAATTCTAATCCCTAATCCCACTAAAATCAAATAGGATTAGCAAATATAAATATCTGGGTTTGGTCATGACAAGTTGGTCGGTTCCAGTTGGGTCCCGATCAGAGTCTAAGCTACCCCGGGTCCCCGATACAAGTCGGAATGAGCTGAAATTCGAACCCGACTCAAATAACCCCAAAACAATATCATAAATAATAAAACAAATTTCAAAAATATTCAAAAGTACAAAATGACAAAAATACCCCTATTTCTAAAAACTGGGGGTGACAACCAAAGATGTTCCCGCAAGTTACGGTACATCTTGTTGGCACCAGGGTGAATAGAATATCGAGATCGATGCGCCTCCTGCAAGACAGCCTCTATCAGCTCTCTTTTCGACACGCATAACCGGCTGCCATGCCTCAAGGATCTATCCTCTGCTATGATGAAGTCATCTAGCAATCCAGCTAAATCCTGGGCTCGAAGTCTGCGAAGGCTCTCATCTGTAGACTGTGCCTTCCTGATCTGCTCTATCAAACCTGACTGAATGTCAAGCGCCATCATCTGTATCACTGATCCTGGCCGAACTATCTCGATACCGAGCTTCTCCAGATCTTCTCGTAAATGTCGATCTATCATCAGATACCATGCCATCGGATGGCTGCTCAGCGTATCCGCCACCACATTTGCCTTCCCGGGGTGATATTGTAAATCGATGTCGAAGTCCATCATCAACTCCAACCATCGTCTTTGACTCATGTTCAGCTCTTTCTGCGTGAACACATACTTCAAGCTCTTGTGGTCAGTAAAGATTTCCACACGCTCTCCGTATAAGTAGTGTTTCCACAACTTGAGTGCAAAGATCACCGCAGCTAACTCTAGGTCATGGGTAGGATAGTTCCGCTCATGAGTCCGTAATTGCCCAGATGTATAAGTAATCACTTTCCTATGCTGCTGTAGGACATATCCTAGACCCTTTTCCGAAGCATCGCTGTATATAGTGAAACCTCCAGATCCTGAAGGTAATGTCAGAACTGGAGCGGTCGTCAGCCTTCTCTTCAGCTCCTCAAATGCTGCCTGGCAGTCCTCTGACCAGATGTACTCTGTGTCCTTCCGCGTCAGTTTTATTATGGGTTCAGCTATCCTAGCAAAGTCCTGGACTAACTTCCTATAATAGCCTGCTAAACCAAAAAACCTCCTGATCTCTGAAACTGACGTCGGAGCCTTCCATATCTCAACGGCAGCAATCTTCCTGGGATCCACTGAGATCCCCTCTCCAGTGACTACATGACCGAGAAACTCCACTCGGTCCAAAAAGAACTCGCACTTCGACAATTTGGCATACAAACTCTCCTGCCTCAGAATCCCCAAAACTGTCCGCAAGTGCTCTGCGTGCTCTTCCGGCGTCTTCGAGTATATCAGGATGTAAAACCCATAATTTTTAGTTAATTATTTGAATTAGTTAATTAATTAATTCTGGAAATTTTTGTCAAAAATTGTATTTTTCTAATTAATTAAATATTGTGTAAAACCCACAATTTTTAGTTAATTATTCTAGTTAGGTTAAATAAATTGTTATTATTTAGTTAAACCTGTTAATTATGAAAACCATATTTTTTAGAAAAAAATTATTATTATTATATATATTCTGGAATTTTAGAGTTTAAGTTAAAACCCGTAAAATTTTATTTTATAAATTATTATTAATGAAAAACCATATATATAATATATATTTTCCTGGATTTTTGTGTTTGACCAGACCTGTCCCGAACCCATTCCCGAGTCCCGGACCTGTTTCCGAACCCAAGTCCTAATCCAAGCAAATATTGGGTTTTTTTCGAAAATCATTATTTGATATAATATTTTTGAGTTTCATAAAGAAAAAAAAATTTTAATATTTTTTTCTTTTAATTTTTTTTCTTTTAACTCTTATGTTCTCTCGTTTCATTCACCAGCATTAGAGTAAGGAATATTTATTCCTTATTATAACTCATAACTCCTTTTCTCTCTCTCTCTCTATTCTTATTAACTCACTGTAAAGGAAAAACCTTTCCTTTCGTGCGACCAAACGACCGCAGCCGATCTTCGGCCTCCACAAACCGCTGAAACCCCTTCTCCTCCCCTCCCGAAACCGCCAGCCACCGTCGCCTCTTCCCCTTCCGTAACCCCTCCTCCACTCTCCCTATATAAAACCCTACTTTCATTTCCATTTCCATCACCACTTTCCCTTTTCCAAGACCTAACCCCCAAACCCTAGCCGACCGGAGTCGATCCCGACCGCCGACCTCCGCCTGAGGCTGCCGGCGCCACCCTCCCCAGGCCACGCCCTGTCCGGCGACCAACCGAGGCACTACTCGTCTTCCGAGCTCCGACGCCGAGCCCGGAGACCCGCGTCCGACTCCGCGGCCTCCCCGCGCTGTCCCTGGACCTCCCTGCGCGCCGCTTCCCGGCCGCTGTCCCAGTGTTTCCTCGTGCTCACTCTGTTTCTGATCTGACCGCCCGGTCTGTGTCTGGCTTGCTGTTCCGAGTCTGAGGCTACCCATCAGATTCCGTCAAGTTTTGGGTAACCTCTGTTAAATCTCAGTAGTTGTCCCTTGGGTTTTTGTCGATGATGAAATTGGTCCTGATTCCGCAAGGGGAATTCGGTATTTGGTAGACGTAACATTTTCGGATTTTTCGAAATGTTTTCTGTGATTTTTGTGATGTTTCTAATTTCCAGAACTTCGGAACTTTCGAGTTTTTGGGAAAACTATTCTGGTCATTTTCTGTAGATTTTCAGAATCTCGGGATTTTCGAGATTTGTTTCCGTGTTCGGGTATTCCGTTTAAAATTCGGGTTCTCGGAATTATTTGCTCTGGGATTTTCCTGTGGTTCTATTTTCGGGATTTTCGAGATTTTTTCGGAACATCTTCTGTGAATTTTTGATGTTTGTTTAGTTTCGGATTTTTTTCCGAAAACTATTATTCTGGTTCTGTGATAAGTTTCTGTGGTTTTCGGGTTTTCCGAATATGCTTCGGAAATACTTTGTGAAATTGGATTTTTATTAATGGTTATTCCCTGGTTTGGGATTTATAAATGGTGATTATGGCACACTTTTCCCAGTTTTGGGTTGATCAAAATAGAGGAAGTGCTGCCGAATTTTCTATAAAATTTATTAATGATTTTAGAAATGATTTTCGAAATAAAAATAATATATTTGGATTTATTGGGCGACGACCGTATTGGTCAATGGGCCCTGGCTAAGTGCAAACGAAACCGGTTTCGCCCGGACGTTGAGGCATTAGCTATTTTTGACGATTGGACCAATATCTGAGACTCATAAAATAAATTCAATTTAGTTTAAATTATTATTTTATTTTATTAAATTGTAGGATAATTTTTAGGACTAACCAAACTTTTATTCTTATTTAAATTCATGTAATTGGTCTGTAAAGGGCATAAGCCCATTTATTTATTCTGGTTGTGAGAAATTGTAATAGCTTAGAATTTTGTTTTGCTTTCTTTTATATTTCTGGTTATCATTTTGTCGTAAGAGCGTAGTAAAAGATAATAATTATTTATTAAAGAAAATGAATGTTTTATAACATAGAAATTTAAGTTGTAAATAATGATTCACGTATTTCTCACTTAAAGAAAAGTTTTAGTTTTATATTTATAAATATGAAAATACAAAGTTCTGTCAATAAACTGGTAAACACAAAGTTTTTCACAAAAATTAGTTACAGAGTTATCTTTCTTAATTAATTGCAACTCACTAGATAAATTGTGTTGTTTGTGATAACGTAGTCAAAAGACTAAAATTGACTAGGACACAACTAGAGATTACAACTAGTATAGTAACGTTGGCGACTTTGGTTTTCTGAGACAAATTTTCCGAATGTAGGATTTCAAGGAAGGACCTGATTTTCCATCCCGACGTATCGACCTGTCCAGTCCAATCATTTGAGGCAAGTACATTTTTGTGGTAGATTACAATTAGTTAATAATTGTTTTAGTGCAAGTTTAAACCATGTTACAATACGGAACTCTATTTGAGAGCATTGACTGTAACTACTGTAACTATTGGGGACTGGGGGAGTAGTGTAGTGGATATGACCACATCCAATTAGTATAACTGAATGTATTAGCTTACCCCTCAAACACACGGAGATAAGCCATACCATATCACTAGGATATTACTCTAACAAACCCAATCCGGTCATATTCATTACCTATTCATATCACACTGTTTTAACTGTTGGAAAATCATTTATTTCAAACTGTTTAAAAGTGCATAATTCCATTATTAATTTAAATTGTTAAAATATCATGAATTTGTACTTTGCTCCCTCCTGACTGGAGACTATATTTTTAGGTCCTTATGAGGATGCAGAGCTACTGATTAGTAGCTACTATGACCCTGAGCTATACCCTGCCGTGCTTCCCGAGGATGGTGTACCTGATAATGATGTTGCTTCTTTTTAGATGCAATTTTCCAGTTTGATAGTTTTGTTTAAAAACAATGTTATTTCAGTTGGTGGTTTTAAGATTGTACTCTGTACTGAACAAGTTTTTATTTATCAAATATTAAAGATTGTGGCAAATTAGATTGAGTTGTTGATTATCTGCATATGGAGATACAGCTTACTGCCGCCGTCTCATCAACGGTGCAGGCTGGGCATGATCCGATTCGACCCAAGTAATTGGGACCGGGTGTGATATGTTTTTAGTGGTGGCCCATGCAGGTCATATCAACAACTTAGGAAAACCTATCTAGAGACATTTAGAACACTAGAACATTAATTTGTCACAACATAGGACCGTTATATATTATAAATATTTTTGCTTGTTATAGACTGGTAGGCTACCTTGCTTATGTTTATATCCTAAACCTTCCAGAGAATGGCCACTGACAAGACCAATCCTGCTAGCGATGGGGTATCTTCACCTTATCATACCCCACCTCCCCAATCAAGTCCGGAGCCTACACCTCGGCAGCTGGCCGACCGTCCCCATAATACAACGGCGGATCCATCATCTTTCCAGACGGAGATGCAGCCCCTGTGGTTTTGCCCACTCCAGCTGCCCCACCGGTGCCTGTGGATCCCATGTCACGACCCGCACCCGTTTTTTTTTTTAAAAACGGATACAAGACGTGTCCAAGCCAGCCTATGCCGCAGTGTTGGCGGTAGAACGCTGTCACGGCCATGATGATCAGAATCACAAATAATACTCATTCATAAAATTAATTTAATTTACAATGATCACAAGTTTTACATTTGTAGAAAAATATAAACTTGTACAGATAAATGAATGACTACAACTCAACTATCTAGCTAGTCTCTAGGCTTTTGTCTGCAAGTATTCCCGTCACTCCCCAAGCTAAGTGAATCCATGGCTAACCTGAAAATGTTGGTTTCCAGTCAGGAATGGAACGAGCACAATTCACTGAATGCAATTTCAAATAAAAAAAATGACTATAAAACAAAGGTTAGACATCAATCATGAGTTTTGAAAATAAACAGTAAATACGGAAAACCAATATAGACACAAAATACTTTCCCCAACTGTTAGAAGTACCTTTGACATGTGATCGGTCTGGGGTGCTACACCGCACGGTCTACGAGGTCTACTTGCAGAAATTAAACAATGTCTACGAGGTCTACTTGCAGAAAATAAACAATGTCTACGAGGTATACTTGCAGAAAATAAACAATGTCTACGAGGTCTACTTGCAGAAAATAAACAATGTCTACGAGGTCTACTGCATGAAAATAAATACGGTCTACGGTCGGATCACACATCCTTGGTACTTCTCATTCCCGACTCAACAATTTATAATAGAGTATAAAAATCACATAACTAATGACTAATCAATGAAATATAGTAAAGATCAATATCGAAATGCAGACAATAAACTGTACTCGCCTGTGGTCCTCTGCTGGTGAAACCGACAATATGAACCACTCAATGTGCCACAATAGTCAAAACCCGTACCACAGTCCCCGAAAGCTGAAATAAACATTACCAATGTTCTCATAATAGTCAATTTAGCTAGGATTGCCTGTCCTTAAGTCCAATTCTGGACACAGGGGCAAAACGGTAATTTTGGGCCAAAACGATGTCCGCCGTTGGACCCGCTTTGTACCGAAAAACGTGTCAGAGTCAACGGTCTCTAAAGTCATCAAACTACATGTCTACGGATCCAGTTTTTTGATACGAACCCAACCGTATATCCAAAGTTGGATTCCGGCGGGCCGTGCACAAAATCACCCGTTGGGTCGGACCGTGGGACCCGCAAAACGATGATTTTGTCAACTGTCTCAGAATCGGACCAAACTTGGCATACAGGACCAAAAAAATGATACGGACCTGTTGGCACAAGTTTTGTCTCGATCTGACGAGCGTGCACAAAGTAATTGGAAAATTTGCAAAGTGCACGATACGGTGAATTTCGACGGATACGCATCAAATTCGCCGCGCACACGCGACCAATTTGAATTCCGCCAAAGCCCACACGACCACGAAGCCGTTACGCAGCTTTCGATGCTTTCGGTTCGCGACCACGTCGCCCGAAATGGCGGGACGCACGTCGCGTGGATCAATTTTCTAGTTTTGAAAACAGAATTTTGGAAAACTTCGGAATTCGATTTCTCGACACGTAGTCGATGATTTCCAAATCCACGAAAAGGGTTGGGGAGCCCTATATGTTGTCTATAACTGTGTTCAGGTTGAATTTTTAAAAAGTTACTGGATCGATCGAAATCGATCGGTAAACATGGATGATTGGATTGTTAAACGTCCTGTTTCCAAACAGGTTTTTGATCGACTTTGCGTCGATTTTCTGGGCTTTCTACTGTCCTAGAATAAAATCCATCTGAAGGGGTTTGAAGAAGGTCTAACAGGCTTTATGTAACAATTTACGAATCGAAGATCGAAGGAATACGCAGGAAGAAATCATACCTCAAAGTATGATCAATACTTGGCCACTGCGCGGATGTGTCCTGTCGCGAGCGCGCGTGTCCGCCGTTCGCGCATGCTCCGGCGGTCGTGGCGGCGGCGGGCGGCGCGTCCGGGGTCGGGGATGCTGTCAGGATGAGGGAGAGGCGGTCTGGTGTTAGGGTTTAAGGGGTTTTGGTCGAATCTCTTCTCCTCTCTCTCGGCTATACACATATATATATATCAGCGGTTTTCTTGGGCATTTTGAGCGGATGCTCGGGCTGGATAGGTTTTGCCTATGGGGTTGATGGGTTTTGCAGCCGGGCTGTGGTCCACTGTTCCCTAGCGGAAACAGTTGATTTCCTTTTCTTTTCCTTTTTTTTCTTTTTTTTTACACTATACACATATATATGCTTATATATCTCTATATTTATATTTACTTCCTCAACATATATTCACATACAAATATAATAATATATAATCTATATATATTATACATTTATTAGATAATAATAATAATATAACCAATAATGAAATATTATTATATAATAATAACCTCAATAATATCGATAATAATAATATTATTATTAATAATAATAATAATAATAGTAATAATAATTTCAATAAATCAAAAATGGTATATATATACCATATTGCACAGTCTAATAATCCCAATATGTACACGGGCCTATTTTATACCAATATTACTGAATATCAACTAATAATGACAATTATAATATTTAATTACGAATATTAGAAAATATTCATTAAATAATTAAAACGGAACACCTCACACACTCATACCAAAATACGTCAATACGAACGTCATTGAACGTCCCGCATAACTACACAGGCTTGGGCTCAGTTCGGGTCCAGTCCAGACTAAAATGGTATAATCGGTTTTCCTAAACTCAATAATATAATTAATAGATACCTAAAACTTCGGCAAGGGTTAAGTTGCAACTTGGCCTGTTTTTTTCTAGTTAGGACATCACTATGGCTCGGCCTTCCTTGGCATGGCTAATACACTAGTCTAGGCACGCCACTGCACTATCAGTGCCACGGTTTCTAGTCACCTTGTACTCCAAATCTCCACCATGGCTAAAGTCCTCTATCGTAATAATTAATTAAAAGATTATATATAAAAATCTAAAATCACCATTTAATTTAAATTAATAAAAAATATTATAAAAATTCGGGAAGAGGGGCTACAAATCTACCCACCTTAAAATAATTTCGTCCTCGAAATTCTAATTCATAACTATTCAAAAAAAAAATCAAAATCGACTATTACCTTAATCTCCTCAAAATTAAATTTTTAATTCCTCAAAACAGTTTATCCTTCTCCTTGGCCATTTTGGCAACTACAACAATCTCGAAGATTTTTACCCACCTTTGGTCATATTACTCCCGCAAAGCTATGTCACTAAAACTTTATAATCATCCGACTAATTGCTATAATTGCTATCAATAAATATCTACTGTATATGGCACATATAAACCTCTCATTTCTATCTAGCAAACCAAAATTTTAACAAACAGCAAACTTACACAGTAGTTAAGAAATTTTGGTAAATTCCAATAAATATGACCATTCGTCGCTCCGAAATAAGAAGGACAGGACAATAAGGAAGAACAATCGGGAGTAAAAAATTTCTAGAGTGGTAGAGAGTATCCAATACGGCAGATGGAATGAAAGTTTATGAACCAATGACTTATTTTGCTAGATTGGGCTACTCTAGTCCAGTCACTTGCTAAGTCTAAGAACCCTTATTTCTTATAGGAGTTTGCCATCCGTGCTATACAGGGGTTCCGTTCTCAAAATTTTGAACAAAGTTCCATAATAGAACAGAATTTGAGAAATCAAGATTGTGATCCTTTCCATGGTTATTTAAACACACGAGCAAGAGATAAAATGCAATACAAGATGTGACTTCCAGGTAGATGGGAAAAGGGTTACGAGTGACTCCACACTCTATGAGGTGAGGACTACACAATAAGTATAGAGACCTATTTCAAAAAGTTCGGTTTTATAGTCCAACTTTGGTGGTATGCATGGATGGACTTTACTGGGTCTCAACGGGTTCTATATTTGAACATCAGTCGATGGTTGGATGAACATTGGCTCTCAATCTATATGGATTGGACAAGATCCTAATGATAAAACTCTTCCTACTAGATTAGGGTATCCTAGAATAGGTTTCTATCCAAGGGTTGAGCTAGTTGCTAGTCAGGTTGGTTAGCTAGGTTCCTAAAGCCCAAAATGCGTCCTCGGTGACTTATGTTTTTAAGTAGCACGAGAAAACACAATTGAGTGGCACACCAGTGACATGTGCATAGTGGGCTTCGAGTAGATCACAACTATATATTGGGTCGAAAGGTTTGAGTCGAGGTTGCGGCTCTAGTGGAAGTCGGAAGGTATACCGGTATTATGGTAAGGGTTATAGCTAGTCCTTTTTTATCTGAAAGTCGTACTATAAAAAAATAGAGTACAAGGGGACGGGTTTGAGTGGGACATGATATACCTAGATGAAGGTGGACTCGTCTAGATCTTGCATATGAAGTTTGTTGGGAGGTAACAGCTGGTCTCGTGCTTCGAATATTAATGACACGGCCGGGGACACAAAATGATCTAAATAAAAAGTGGAAGTCCATGGGGGCACTAATTATCATCTCAAAGGAAAATTATTCTAATCAATCAATAATCCTCGTATATCCCAACAATTTTGAAGGCTTACCGTCTACCCACCTTAGAAGCTAGGATATGGTTTTAGGAATAGTGAGGTTAGAAGAATCTCAAAGTCCGGATATTGTACCTCGACTCTGGCTAATCGAGAATAAGGCACGGCGTATCGGGAGACGATAGGTATAAGTTAAGTCAAGGGTCGTTCATCAGTAAATGGAAAATGATGTGCGTGTGCAATGACACATTGGTCGATAAAATAGATTGACCTACTCGTCCACAGTATACATGAGTTGTCAACGGGGTAACCAACTCTAAGGTACATCGTGTGAAAAGATTTCTAACAACCGGGTCATGAATTTCTATTGGGGTCAAAACCTGCCAGACTATTGTCACAAGGGTTCTAGTTAAACCAAGCTTTAAACAAATGATTAGAGGCTCACAACATTCGGTCTCTAGAGAATAGGTAGTCTCCTAGGTTGGCATTTGGTCAAGGGGAAAGATCCTAATCATTCTCGGACTTCAATGACTAGAAGATCTAGATAGTAGGTTTTAAGGGTCGAAGGGAGGACGAGTAACTCAAGGCAAGGTTCTAGTCACCTGGCTGGCCGATGGTAGTTACCCCTGTGTATACAACCATCATAGCCATGGGGATACTCCGTATCTATCTATCAATTACGAGCTTTCGTCTTTCTAATCGGTGAAAGACAAAACAATAAAGAGTTCAAGAGAGATGTCACTGGATACAATTTCGTGATTCAAAGATGAATGTATAATTTAAGAGGAATTGCCAAAGCAGTCGTGGATGAGACCCTAGAGACATCTACATCTCAATCCACGTAGGATAATTAAATAAAGTGCGAACCAAATGCATCATGGTTGATCAGACCATAATACACTGATTCTGATTAGACAATATGTTAGCAGGCGTCCCCACTATACATATGTCTCGAATCAAGCTCGAGAACAGAGTGAGCTTGCAAAACTAGGCTGTAATAACAGCGTTGGTTAAGATAGTCAAAGTACAAGTATACAAGATTTTTGAAAGAAGGCGCAAGTAGTTCGAATTTGTGAGAATCAAAAAATTCACCTGGTGTTCTGGCTTATACAATCTTCCTATAATCTTTCTGTCCATAAGGTCTTGGTCAACTAATGGGTTACGGAACTCTGGATTCTATATTCTTGGTAACTTATTAGTGTCGGTCAATTACCTCGTCAATAGGTCACAAAGACCACATAATGCTAGATTGGGAGACATGCTACTCAACTTACAGAACTTTTACTAGCATTCGCTTTGGGTCTTATGGGACATACAGGACATTTTTCTATCCTCTATGGTATCCTAAACTGGTAATCATGTTTGGAATCATTTCACCGAAGATTACGCCTCACCCGTATACTTGGGCTGTGGTAAACCCTTGGTTTCGTAACTCAATTATGATACAACGTCAAACACTTCTTAACTCTATTCAATATTGATTCAAGGGTAACTACGATTAAAGAGGACCACTAGCCATAGTTTTAGCAATATTCCATAACCTATATTCTCCTAAACTGAATTTGACTCTAGGGGTCGTACCTTGCCAGTGCGCTACTGGCTGCAGTGAATCTATAGTCTCCAAAATTTAAATAAATGACGGCAGTGCGCTGCTGTCCTGCCATTGTGAGTTAACTAACATCCCTTTAACTATATCCCTAAAATTCAGGAGCTTCTAGGGATTCAAACATGTTGACTAGGAAATAAAGCGTAAGTATTATCAGTCACAACCCTTAAAATAAAAGGTGAACAGGGAGGGAAATAAACTGAAGGCAAAGAAATACAAACATCCTAGTATCGATTTCATATGTATTCAACCATTGGGGAAAATCTTTGAATCGGAACTAACTCGAGGTTCGTATATGGATAACATAATTAGACAAATATATAGAGATAATAATTCTTAAGGCAAAATAGGAACTAAGTAGGCAATTCGACTAAGATATGAGGATGATATCTAAGAGGCAAAGAGAAAGAATTGCACCAATCATCAAGGTTAGATCAGAAGCCCTGTCTCACCAAGTGAATAACCTATCCACATTGGATCGTGTCGTCCTATCAAGAGGTAATAGTGTACCTATGGGGTTTGTCAAACTATCAAGATTAATAACCCTCATCTAACTTGCATGGCCTATACTACTCATCGGTCAATTTGTGTAAGGGACTCCTAGTCCTAGTCATTCTCTTAAATTAAATTAATCTTTGTTCGTGAATGAGCATGTTCCAGTCACAGGCTCGCAATAGTACAACTAACTTAAGTACTATTATGAGTTCGCATGATTTGCGAAGACTGACCTGTATGGGCCACCACAAAAACTTGTCACGACCCGCACCCATTTTTTTTTTTTAAACGGATACAAGACGTGTCCAAGCCAGCCTACGCCGCAGTGTCGGCGGTAGAACGCTGTCACGGCCATGATGATCAGAATCACAAATAATACTCATTCACAAAATTAATTTAATTTACAATGATCACAAGTTTTACATTTGTAGAAAAATATAAACTTGTACAGATAAATGAATGACTACAACTCAACTATCTAGCTAGTCTCTAGGCTTTTGTCTGCAAGTATTCCCGTCACTCTCCAAGCTAAGTGAATCCACGGCTAACCTGAAAATATTGGTTTCCAGTCAGGATGGAACGAGCACAATTCACTGAATGCAATTTCAAATAAAGAAAATGACTATAAAACAAAGGTTAGACATCAATCATGAGTTTTGAAAATAAACAGTAAATACGGAAAACCAATATAGACACAAAATACTTTCCCCAACTGTTAGAAGTACCTTTGACATGTGATCGGTCTGGGGTGCTACACCGCACGGTCTACGAGGTCTACTTGCAGAAAATAAACAATGTCTACGAGGTCTACTTGCAGAAAATAAACAATGTCTACGAGGTATACTTGCAGAAAATAAACAATGTCTACGAGGTCTACTTGCAGAAAATAAACAATGTCTACGAGGTCTACTTGCAGAAAATAAACAATGTCTACGAGGTCTACTTGCAGAAAATAAACAATATCTACGAGGTCTACTGCATGAAAATAAACACGGTCTACGGTCGGATCACACATCCTTGGTACTTCTCATTCCCGACTCAACAATTTATAATAGAGTATAAAAATCACATAACCAATGACTAATCAATAAAATATAGTAAAGATCAATATCGAAATGCAGACAATAAACTGTACTCGCCTGTGGTCCTCTGCTGGTGAAACCGACAATCTGAACCACTCAATATGCCACAATAGTTAAAACCCATACCACAGTCCCCGGAAGCTGAAATAAACATTACCAATGTTCTCAGAATAGTTAATTTAGCTAGGATTGCTTGTCCTTAAGTCCAATTCTGGACACAGGGGCAAAACGGTAATTTTGGGCCAAAACGATGTCCGCCGTTGGACCCGCTTTGCACCGAAAAATGTGCCAGAGTCAACGGTCTCTAAAATCATCAAACTATATGTCTATGGATCCAGTCTTTCGATACGAACCCAACCGTATGTCCAAAGTTGGATTCCGGCGGGCCGTACACAAAATCACCCGTTGGGTCGGACCGTGGGGCCCGCAAAACGATGATTTTGTCAACTGTCTCAGAATCGGACCAAACTTGGCATACAGGACCAGAAAAATGATACGGACCTGTTGACACAAGTTTTGTCTTGACCTGACGAGCGTGCACAAAGTAATTAGGAAATTTGTAAAGTGTACGATACGATGAATTTCGACGGATACGCATCAAATTCGTCGCGCACACGGGACCAATTTGAATTCCGCCAAAGCCCACACGACCACGAAGCCGTTACGCAGCTTTCGATGCTTTCGGTTCGCGACCACGTCGCTCGAAATGGCGGGACGCACGTCGCGTGGATCAATTTTCTAGTTTTGAAAACAGATTTTTGGAAAATTTCGGAATTCGATTTCTCGACACGTAGTCGATGATTTCCAAATCCACGAAAAGGGTTGGGGAGCCCTATATGTTGTCTATAACTGTGTTCAAGTGGAATTTTTAAAAAGTTACTGGATCGATCGAAATCGATCGGTAAACATGGATGATTGGATTGTTAAACGTCCTGTTTCCAAACAGGTTTTTGATCGACTTTGCGTCGATTTTCTGGGCTTTCTACTGTCCTAGAATAAAATCCATCTGAAGGGGTTTGAAGAAGGTCTAATAGGCTTTATGTAACAATTTACGGATCGAAGATCGGAGGAATACGCAGGGAGAAATCATACCTCAAAGTATGATCAATACTTGGCCACTGCGCGGATGTGTCCTATCGCGCGCGCGCGTGTCCACCGTTCGCGCGCGCTCCGGCGGTCGTGGCGGCGGCGGGCGGCACGTCCGGGGTCGGAGATGCTGTCAGGATGAGGGAGAGGCGGTCTGGTGTTAGGGTTTAAGGGGTTTTGGTCGAATCTCTTCTCCTCTCTCTCGGCTATACACATATATATATCAGCGGTTTTCTTGGGCATTTTGAGCGGATGCTCGGGCTGGATAGGTTTTGCCTATGGGGTTGAAGGGTTTTGCAGCCGGGCTGTGGTCCACTGTTCCCTAGCGGGAACAGTTGATTTCCTTTTCTTTTCCTTTTTTTTTTACACTATACACATATATATGCTTATATATCTCTATATCTATATTTACTTCTTCAACATATATTCACATATAAAATATAATAATATATAATCTATATATATTATACATTTATTAGATAATAATAATAATATAACCAATAATGAAATATTATTATATAATAATAACCTCAATAATATCGATAATAATAATATTAATAATATTAATAATAATAATAATAATAATAATTTCAATAAATCAAAAATGGTATATATATATACCATATTGTACAGTCTAATAATCCCAATATGTACACGGGCCTATTTTATACCAATATTACCGAATATCAACTAATAATGACAATTATAATATTTAATTACGAATATTAGAAAATATTCATTAAATAATTAAAACGGAACACCTCACACACTCATACCAAAATACGTCAATACGAACGTCATTGAACGTCCCGCATAACTACACAGGCTTGGGCTCAGTTCGGGTCCAGTCCAGACTAAAATGGTATAATCGGTTTCCCTAAACTCAATAATATAATTAATAGATACCTAAAACTTCGGCAAGGGTTAAGTTGCAACTTGGCCTTTTTTTTCTAGTTAGGACATCACTATGGCTCGGCCTTCCTTAGCATGGCTAATACACTAGTCTAGGCACGCCACTGCACTATCAGTGCCACGGTTTCTAGTCACCTTGTACTCCAAATCTCCACCATGGCTAAAGTCCTCTATCGTAATAATTAATTAAAAGATTATATATAAAAATCAAAAATCACCATTTAATTTAAATTAATAAAAAAATATTATAAAAATTCGGGAAGAGGGGCTACACCCCACCGACCTCATAGGTCCGCTAAGAGGAGTGCTAGAAGCCCAGAGAACTCAAGCTGAAGCTCATCGCGAGCAGACGGCGAGAGAAGGCATGGAGAATGCCCATAGCGTGGCAATGGCTGCACTGAAGAGAAGAGAAGCAGCTCAACAGGAACCAAGGCCTGCCAAGGTAAACATAAATCTAAGGATTAATTTATGTAATATTAAGGCCATTTAAATTAATGGGAATCATATTGCCAAGGTGGGCGATATTGAGAGTTTCAAGAAGCAGAACCCTCGACCCTTCAAGGGAACCGAGGGAATCGTCTATGCTGATGAATGGCTCGATAGTATGGAGCGTCTCCTAAGCGTCGCTCGACTTCCAGAAGACCTCAAGGCTGAAGCAGTGGGACTCCAACTGCAAAATGTAGCAAGCACCTGGTATCGGAATGAACCCTGACTCCAGGACAGGCAGCTTGACTGGGACACCTTCAAGAGGTTGTTCAAGAAGAAGTTCTTCCCAACATCAGAGTTATGGGAGATGGAGAGGCAATTCCAGAACCTGAAGCAAGGAAATATGACTGTTGGAGAATATGCGGCAGAATTCGGCCAACTCAGCCGTTTTGCCAAGAACCTGGTGGCTGACCCTGAAGATCGTGCTGAAAGGTTTAGACATGGGCTGAGAGAGGAGATCCGTACCCATGTGATCTCAGGCGGTGCTAAGACCTATGAAAAGATCCTGGAGCGAGCTCAAGATATAGAGAAGAGCCAACCCGCTCGCTCAAAGAGGGATTATCCTGGAACTAACAACTTCCAGGGTAATCAGAAGAGGCCCAACAACAACAACAACAACAACAACCGGCCTTTCCTCCACCAGCAGCAGAACCAACAGGCAAGAAACAATGATAGGGCACCTCAGAGGCAGATCCATGTCTGCGACTATTACAAAAGGCCGGGGCATCAAGCAAATATCTGCAGAAAGAGACTGGGACATTGCCTAGTCTGTGGGTCTTCCACCTACCAAGTGAAGGATTGCCCCTTGGTGGCCCACCGGACTGGAGCTACTCAGCAGAAAGGTCCTCTGCCCACTCAGCAACAACAATTTGGGCAGCATCAACAGAAGACTGGGCGAGCTTTTGCCCTAGCAGCAGAGGAACAAGAGCCTGAGCAGGAACCTACAGCTGATGTCATCGCAGGTTTCATTTATGTGCATTCCTATCCTGTCTTAGCTTTATTTGATTCAGGAGCATCACATAGTTTCATATCCATAAAATTCATCTTTGCACACCACATAGATACGGGCTTTAGCAAGAAGATATGTAGAGTCATGACCGGTGGAGGACCCCTACCTATCACCGAGACCTGTAATTGCCCTATCACCATATTAGGCCCCCAATTCATAGCACCTTTGCTTGTGATGCCTTTACCCAATTATGATATAGTCCTAGGGATGGACTGGTTAAGTAAGCAGCATGCGCTGATAGACTGTCATAGAGGATGTGTAGTCTTCAGCCCACCTGGAGAGCCGAAGTTTGAAATCTCTCGAACTCCAGAGGATATGGAGTGTGTTACCTACACCTCTATCACAGAAGAATCCGGACCTCCCCATCCTATCATAGCAGAATTTATGGATGTCTTTCCTGATAGTCTTCCCGGGTTACCCCCAGACCGAGACATAGAGTTCACCATTGACCTAGTCCCCGGCTCTGGCCCTATTTCTAAGGGATGCTACAGAGTCAACACGAAGGAGGCCAAGGAGATGAAGGATCAGATCAATGAACTGAAGGCTTTAGGATTTATCCGAGACGGAGCTTCACCCTGGGGAGCACCTGTCTTGTTTGTTCCCAAGAAGGACGGAACTGTGAGGATGTGCATCGACTACCGGGCGCTGAACAATATTACCATCAAGAACAAGTACCCTCTGCCCCGGATCGATGACCTGTTTGATCAACTCAGTGGAGCCAAGGTGTTCTCGAAGATTGACCTCAGATCCAGCTACCATCAGATCAAGGTCAGGAAGGAAGACATTCCCAAGACGGCTTTCAACACCAAGTATGGGTAGTTTGAATTCTTGGTCATGCCATTTGGACTGACGAATGCTCCTACTGTATTCATGAACCTTATGAACAAGGTTTTCCATGAATACCTAGATCAGTTTGTCGTTGTTTTCATCGATGACATTCTGATCTATTGGAAGACTGAAGAGGAGCATGAGGAGCACCTCAGGAAAGTTCTGGAAACTTTGAGGAAAGAGAAGTTATATGGTAAGCTATCCAAATGTGAATTCTTTCTAGACAAGGTAGATTTTCTTGGCCATGTTGTCACAGGAGAAGGAATTTCGGTGGACCCTAAGAAGATATCTGCTGTTGAGAAGTGGTCTACCCCAAGCTCAGTTGCTAAAATCAGAAGTTTCTTGGGCTTGGCTGGCTACTACCGGAAGTTTGTGAAGGATTTTGCCAGGATTGCTGAACCGATGACAAAGCTTACTCGGAAGAATGAAGAGTTCATCTGGACGGAAGATTGCCAGGCGGCATTTGAGGAGCTAAAAAGAGGCTTACCACTGCACCAATCCTTGCGCTACCCGCAGGAACCGGTGGTTTCTCAATCTACAGTGATGCCTCTGGAAAAGGACTGGATTGCGTTCTTCAACAAAATAGAAAAGTGATTGCTTACGCATCTAGACAATTACAGAACCATGAGAAGAACTATCCCACATATGACCTGGAGCTTGCTGCAGTCATGCATTGAAGCTATAGAAGCATTATCTATATGGAGAGAGAGTGGAAATATATACAGACCACAAAAGTCTGAAATATATTTTCACTTAGAAAGAGCTGAACATGAGACAAAGAAGATGGCTGGAACTGATGAAAGATTTTGACATCGACCTGCAGTACCATCCGGGTAAGGCTAATGTGGTTGCAGATGCACTTAGTCGATATCCAGTGGCGATGTTCTTGACCAAGGAGCGGCACTTGTTGGAGGACATAGAGAAGCTTGGTCTGGAGATTGAACTGCCTGAGGAGAAGATGAAGGAACTGGGGCGAGAAGCTGTTGTACCTGGAGCTGACTCAACCATGATGCAGTTGCAATTACATTCGAGTCTGATGGACAAAGTCAAGGAGACACAATTCCAAGATGAGACGCTTTGTAAACTCAGAGATGAAGTGCTGGCAGGAATACTTGAAGGTTTCTCTATCGCCAGTGACGGAGCATTGAAGAATGGTACGAGACTGTGTGTACCATCTGGCGAATTGAGGAATGAGCTGATGCAAGAAGCACACCAATCGCAGTATTCCATACATTCTGGAGCTAATAAGATGTATCGGGATATGCGTACCATCGTTTGGTGGTAAGGAATGAAGAAGGATGTATCCAGATTTGTGGCTAGATGCTTGATCTGTCAACAAATGAAGGCTAGCAGACAGAGACCCGCAGGACTTCTACAGCCGCTGGACATTCTGGAGTGGAAGTGGGAGCATATAACAATAGATTTTGTGTCAGGACTGCCTCGATCCCAAGGAGGAAGGACGCTATTTGGGTTATTGTGGACCGACTGACTAAGTCGGCTCACTTTATTTCCTTCAAGGTTGGTTTGTCCACCGAGAAGTTGGCGGCACTCTACATGCGGCATATCTACCGGATTCATGGAGTACCGGTAAGTATTGTATCTGACCGAGATACTAGATTTACCTCTCACTTTTGGAAGAGTTTGCATGACAGCTTGGGAACAAAACTAAAGTTCAGCACAGCCTATCATCCCCAAACTGACGGACAATCTGAGAGGACCATCCAGATGCTAGAGGACATGCTGAAATCTTGCGTCTTGGAATTTAGAGGATCTTGGGAGGACCACTTGCATTTAGTGGAATTCTCCTACAACAACAGTTACCAAGCTAGCATTGGTATGACCCCATTTGAAGCTCTTTATGGACGTCGTTGCCGCACTCCACTTGCATGGGACGACGTAGGAGAAAGAGTACTAATGGGACCAGAGATGGTGACTGACACAGCAGATAAGGTGAAAGTGATTAGAGACAAGCTCAGGATCGCCCAAGACAGGCAGAAGCATTGGGCAGATAGCAGTCGTCGACCACTGGAATTTGAAAAAAGAGATAGTGTCTTTGTGAAAATTTCTCCTACCAGAGGAACTATCCGATTTGGCAGAGCTGGGAAGCTGAGTCCCAGATATATCGGACCATTTGAAGTTTTGAGCCGAATTGGTGAAGTAGCGTATAGGTTAGCTCTACCAATTAATCTTGAGGGCGTGCACAACGTCTTCCACGTTTCGCAGCTCAGACGCTACATTCCAGATCCAAGTCATATCTTGGATCATTCAGAGCTGGAGATTGGACCGAGTCTTACAGTACCAGAGAAGCCAGTGACAATTTTTGACAGAGGCGAGAAGAGGACCAGGACTTCAGTAACTCCCATAGTCAGAGTTATGTGGAGGCACGATTCCCCAAGCGAGTCTACCTGGGAGCGAGAAGATGAGATGCGGGAGCAATACCCGTATTTGTTTGAGACTTGAGGTAATTCCTAACCTTATCCTTTAATTTCGAGGACAAAATTTCTTAAGGAGTGAAGGTTGTGAAACCCGTAATTTTTAGTTAATTATTTGAATTAGTTAATTAATTAATTCTGAAAATTTTTGTCAAAAATTGTATTTTTCTAATTAATTAAATATTGTATTTATTCTAGTTAGGTTAAATAAATTGTTATTATTTAGTTAAACCTGTTAATTATGAAAACCATATTTTTTAGAAAAAAAATTATTATTATATATATATTTTCTGGAATTTTAGAGTTTAAGTTAAAACCCATAAAATTTTATTTTATAAATTATTATTAATGAAAAACCATATATATAATATATATTTTCCTGGATTTTTGTGTTTGACCAGACCTGTCCCGAACCCATTCCCGAGTCCCGGACCTGTTTCCGAACCCAAGTCCCAATCCAAGCAAATATTGGGTTTTTTCGAAAATCATTATTTGATATAATATTTTTGAGTTTCATAAAGAAAAAATTTTAATATTTTTTTCTTTTAAATTTTTTTCTTTTAACTCTTATGTTCTCTCGTTTCATTCACCAGCATTAGAGTAAGGAATATTTATTCCTTATTATAACTCATAACTCCTTTTCTCTCTCTCTATTCTTATTAACTCACTGTAAAGGAAAAACCTTTCCTTTCGTGCGACCAAACGGCCGCAGCCGATCTTCGGCCTCCACAAACCGCTGAAATCCCTTCTCCTCCCCTCCCGAAACTGCCAGCCACCGTCGCCTCTTCCCCTTCCGTAACCCCTCTTCCACTCTCCCTATATAAAACCCTACTTTCATTTCTATTTCCATCACCACTTTCCCTTTCCCAAGACCTAACCCCCAAACCCTAGCCGACCGGAGTCGATCCCAACCGCCGACCTCCGCCTGAGGCTGCCGGCGCCACCCTCCCTAGGCCACGCCCTGTCCGGCGACCAACCGAGGCACTACTCGTCTTCCGAGCTCCGACGCCGAGCCCGGAGACCCGCGCCCGACTCCGCGGCCTCCCCGCGCTATCCCTGGACCTCCCTGCGCGCCGCTTCCCGGCCGCTTGTCCCAGTGTTTCCTCGCGCTCACTCTGTTCCCGATCTGACCGCCCGGTCCGTGTCTGGCTTGCTGTTCCGAGTCTGAGGCTACCCTTCAGATTCCGTCAAGTTTTGGGTAACCACTGTTAAATCTCAGTAGTTGTCCCTTGGGTTTTTGTCGATGATGAAATTGGTCCTCATTCCGCAACGGGAATTCGGTATTTGGTAGACGTAACATTTTCGGATTTTCCGAAATATTTTCTGTGATTTTTGTGATGTTTCTAATTTCCAGAACTTCGCAACTTCCGAGTTTTCTCGGAAAAACTATTCTGGTCATTTTATGTGGATTTTCAGAATCTCGGGATTTTCGAGATTTGTTTTCGTGTTCGGGTATTCCGTTTAAAATTCGGGTTCTCGGAATTATTAGCTCCGGGATTTTCCTGTGGTTCTATTTTCGGGATTTTCGAGATTTTCTCGGAACATCTTCTGTGAATTTTTGATGTTTGTTTAGTTTCGGATTTTTTCCGAAAACTATTATTCTGGTTCTGTGATAAGTTTCTGTGGTTTTCGGGTTTTCCGAATATGCTTCGGAAATACTTTGTGAAATTGGATTTTTATTAATGGTTATTCCCTGGTTTGGGATTTATAAATGGTGATTATGGCACACTTTTCCCAGTTTTGGGTTGATCAAAATAGAGGAAGTGCTGCCGAATTTTCTATAAAATTTATTAATGATTTTAGAAATGATTTTCGAAATAAAAATAATATATTTGGATTTATTGGGCGACGACCGTATTGGTCAATGGGCCCTGGCTAAGTGCAAACGAAACCGGTTTCGCCCGGACGTTGAGGCATTAGCTATTTTTGACGATTGGACCAATATCTGAGACTCATAAAATAAATTCAATTTAGTTTAAATTATTATTTTATTTTATTAAATTGTAGGATAATTTTTAGGACTAACCAAACTTTTATTCTTATTTAAATTCATGTAATTGGTTTGTAAAGGGCATAAGCCCATTTATTTATTCTGGTTGTGAGAAATTGTAATAGCTTAGAATTTTGTTTTGCTTTCTTTTATATTTCTGGTTATCATTTTGTCGTAAGAGCGTAGTAAAAGATAATAATTATTTATTAAAGAAATGAATGTTTTATCACATAGAAATTTAAGTTGTAAATAATGATTCACGTATTTCTCACTTAAAGATGATGTTGCTTCTTTTTAGATACTATTTTCTAGTTTGATAGTTTTGTTTAAAAACAATGTTATTTCAGTTGGTGGTTTTAAGATTGTACTCTGTACTGAACAAGTTTTTATTTATCGAATATTAAAGATTGTGGCAAATTAGATTGAGTTGTTGATTATCTGCATATGGAGATACAGCTTACTGCCGCCGTCTCATCAACGGTGCAGGCTGGACATGATCCGATTCGACCCAAATAATTGGGATCGGGTCGTGACACAGGATTTCGTCGATAAATACTACGACGAACTTATCCAGAAATTGGTGAAATGTCTTATTCATCAAGTTCATAAAGACAGTTGGCGCATTTGTGAGACCAAATGGCATCACCAAAAACTCGTACTGTCCGTACTTCGTGTTGAACGCCATCTTCTGAATGTCTGCAGCCCTGACTTTCACCTGGTGGTAACCGGATCTCAAATCTATCCTGGAAAACACCTTCGCCCCACTCAACTGGTCGAACAAATCATCTATCCTGGGCAGATGATATTTGTTCTTAATGGTGATGGTATTCAACGCCCGGTAGTCAATGCACAACCGAACTGTACCATCCTTCTTAGGCACAAAGAGCACTGGCGCTCCCCATGGAGAAGCACTAGATCGAATGAAACCCTTTTTCAACAGGTCATCAATCTGCTCCTTCATCTCTACGGCCTCCTTGGGGTTCACTCTATAGCAAGCCCGGGATACTGGTGTTGAACCCGGTACTAAATCTATAGTGAACTCCACATCTCTGTCAGGCGAAAGTCCTGGAAGATCCTCTTGGAATACATCCATAAACTCCCTAATGATAGGGTATGGCGGTGCTATCTCCCCAACTGTCGCACAACAGTTCGGCTCTTGGTTGATCTCTGGCCCTGTCCTCCAGACACTGAATGGTGCCGTGCCTGGGGGACTGAACAGAATACTACCCTCATGACAGTCTATAGCTGCATGTGCATAGCTAAGCCAGTCCATCCCCAATATGATATCATACCCGGGGAGTGGCATCACAAAGAATCGTCCCCTAAACTCTCTCCCAGCTATAGTAATAGAGCATCGATAGATAGCTCTAATGGGCACTGGTCCGCCTTCCGTCATTACTCTACTTATCTCCTCGGTAGGTGTAGCTACTAAGTGGTGTTTATGCAGAAACTCTAATGACAGGAAGCTATGCGATGCACCAGAATCAAACAAGCATAGAGCTAGAAAAGTATGCAAATAAACATGACCTATGATGACGTCAGCCAAATAATCGGGCTTCGAAACCTGCTCTGGCTCTGCCTCAAGAGCCAGACTATAAGCCTTCCCCTGGGGTCCCTTCTGCTGTTGCAGATGTTGTCCAAACCTCTGCTGCTGAGTCAGAAGCGGCGGTCCTCTAGTCGGTGGTCCGGCACCTAGTACCCTCGCTACTGGACAGTCTCGAAGCTGATGGGTGGTAGACCCACAAGCTAAACACTGCCCCAACCTCTTTCTATAGACGAAAGCGTCGTGGCCTGGCCTCCTACAGAATGCACACGAAGCTCCCTTCTGCTGCCGGGGTCCCGGGGCTCTAACTGGCGAGGTCGGGTGATGTGGTACGGGAGGACGGTATGTCTGCTGGTGCGGTATCGGTGCTCTCGGCTGGAAAGCCTGACGCTTGGAGGGTCCCTCAAGGTGTAGAGAAGCCGGCCTCTTGCAAGACTGAAGACGCTCCTCTATGCTCCGGGCCAACTCTAGGCTCTGGTAGTAGTCAGTCGTACCATTTGCCACTATAAGAATGCCAATATCTGGAACTAGACCATGGCAAAACCTACGCGTCATCTCCTTTGGGTCTGCAACTAGACTAGGAGCGAAACGGCTCAGGCGACTAAACTCCGCTGCATA
This sequence comes from Iris pallida, assembly GCA_029216955.1. Classification (NCBI taxonomy): domain Eukaryota; kingdom Viridiplantae; phylum Streptophyta; class Magnoliopsida; order Asparagales; family Iridaceae; genus Iris; species Iris pallida. Next base: position 7,426,809 of record JANAVB010016197.1, on the reverse strand, counting down.
CTCGTCAATAGAACGGTTTTCCTGCTGGATGTTCTGGAATCGTAGTCCCATGGCTACCCTAGCGGTGGTCGAGAAGAATTTCTTCTTGAACTGGGTCTTAAACTGATCCCAAGTGGCCTTCCCTCTCGCGAATAGCGGCTCATTCCTGAACCAAACTCATGCCAAGTCTATCAGCAGAAATTCTGCTGCCTCGACCAGGAGGTCACTCGACAACCTAGCTCCAAGGAGCTTCCTCTCTACCGAGTCTAGCAAGTCATCTGCTACTACGATGCCCTCAGTCCCTAAGAACTCCTTGGGGTTCAGACCCATGAAGTCATTGATTGTCCCTGCTCTCTGCCGTGGCTCTACAGGTGGTGGGACCACGTTACGCTCCTCAGAATGCTTAATGCACTGACAGAGTAGGGTGGTCTGCTCCTAATGGGTCGTTAGGAACCCCTATATCAGAGTGAGCAGTTGGTTTCTGTCGAGTATGATGGAAGCCTGGGCAGGTATAGTAATAGGTGGTGGTAGGAGTATTGGGTCATGCTGGGACTGTGATGTGGAAGGTGGTGGAGGCATTTGGGTTGGTGGATTTATGGAGTAGGGGAGTATAGTAGGTGGAGGTGAAGGTACATCGATCAACTGGTCAACCGACTGGATAGGGAGTGTCCCATTCTCAAGTGTGGCATACTGGGATGAGCGGGTGAGCACCATCTAAATAAATAAAAAGGACCTACCAAAATACACTCAATTAGCGACGGATATTTAGCGACGGAATTTTTCCGTCGGTGATAGCGACGGCTTCGTGGCCGCTCAGCGACTGATTACCGACTACACGCCTTTGCCATTTTTATTTTAATTTTAGGGGGAGGAAAGGTCGCACATCCGTCGCTAGACTGTCGAAATTATAGCGACGGATCTCCAGTCGTCGCTACGTAGTCGATTATTTGGCGGGAATTGTGTAGAGAATTGGCGGGACATATCTACGATTACGTAGCGACGGATATTCAGTCGGCACGTATCAAACAGGACGACTACGTGGCGACGGGTTTTCTTCCGTCGCCAGTCCGTCGCTATATATACGTACCAGGCTTTAAATGAAACGGCGGGGGGAACTTTTCGTATTCCCCCCAAATTCACTCTCTCTCCTCTCTCTCTCGCCGGTGTCGGCTTCGGTGATCGGCGTCGGTGTCATCGTCGGCGTCGGCGTCCTCTCTCTCTCTCTCTCTCCCGAAGGTAACCCCCCCTCTCTCTCTCTCTCGATCTCTCTCTCTCTCTCTCTCTCTCTCGGGGTCTGGGAGGCGGGCTTGGGGTTGTGGCGTCGGGGGCTGGGCGGCTGGCTTGGGTCGGGGGCTGGGCGGTGGGCTTGGAGCGGCGGCGTCGGGGGCTGGACGGCTGGCTTGGGACGGGGGCGTCGGGGGATGGACGACTGGCTTGGGTCGGGGGCTGGGCGGTGGGCTTGGGGCGGGGGCGTCGGGGTCTGGGAGGCGGGCTTGGGGCTGGGGCGTCGGTGGCTGGGCGGCTGGCTTGGGTCGGGGGCTGGGCGGAGGGCTTGGGACGGCGGTATCGGGGGCTGAGCGGCTGGCTTGGGGCGGGGTCTGGGCGGTGGGCTTGGGGCGGGGGCGTCGGGGTCTGGGAGGCAGGCTTGGGGTTGGGGCGTCGGGGGCTGGGCGGCTGGCTTGGGGCGGGGTCTGGGCGGTGGGCTTGGGGCGGGGGCGTCGGGGTCTGGGAGGCGGGCTTGGGGTTGGGGCGTCGGGGGCTGGGCGGCTGGCTTGGGTCGGGGGCTGGGCGGTGGGCTTGGGGCGTCGGTGGCTGGGCGGCTGGCTTGGGTCGGGGGCTGGGCGGTGGGCTTGAGACGGCGGCGTCGGGGGCTGGGCGGCTGGCTTGGGGCGGGGGCGTCGGGGCTATTTGCAACCGACGTACAGCCATAAGCACTCTTCATATATATATATGCAACCGAACTACTGGACTGGGCGGCGGGCTTGGGGCGGCGGGCTTTGGTCGGGGGCGGCGGGTGGCTTTGCTTCTCAAATTCATCTGAGTTTATATATTGGCTAAATAATGTGTTATCCATATTGGGTGTTCCATTAGTTTGGTGGTGTTTAGATTAGTAAATATGAATATGGGGTTTGGATTCATGGTGTATATATATGTTTACTGTCTCAAGGACAGTGCGAGTTCTATCAGTTGTGTGCTTCTGTATAGATGTATATATCTATACATCTAGCTGTGATATACATATGTGTATGTGACAATCTCAGTTAGCGACGGACTAGTTACCGGTTAGCGACAGATATTTCCAGCTCCATTTGCATTAATCTATGGTACGACATGGTGATCAGGACATAGTCCCTGCAGCCATTCGACTGGCGAGGCAGAAACTATGTAGCCGTAGATAAAGTTGACTGTCTTCCGACCCTCATCCTTCGGCAATGATGATACGACAACCTATCACTATATCTTATATAGTAGTAGATGATGTCTTAGTATTACATTAAGTGAGTTCATCTTGATTCTGTTATATCCTTCAGATACTAGATACGATAAGAACATATACTACACGATATGTATACAGAATATAGATGATTCACACTAATGTATGCTAGAATAAATTTTGGGTTGTGTTCTGAGCCATCCGTTCTTACACTTAAAACACATAGGAATTAGTAGTGTGAGAGCGCCGGATAGAGTGAGAGCGCCGGAGGGGGGGGAGGAGAGAGAGAGAGAGAGAGTAAAATGGTACGACATGGTGAAGTAGTACTGTATTTTGGCTCCAGTTCCAGCTCAATTTGCATTAATCTACGGTACGACATGGTGATCAGGACATAGTCCTGCAGCCATTCGACTGGTGAGGCAGAAACTATGTAGCCGTAGATAAAGTTGACTGTCTTCCGACCCTCATCCCTCGGCAATAATGATACGACAACCTATCACTATATCTTATATAGTAGTAGATGATGTCTTAGTATTACATTATGTGAGTTCATCTTGATTCTGTTACATTCTTCAGATACTAGATACGATAAGAACATATACTACACCATATGTACAGAACATAGATGATTCACACTAATGTATGCTTTAATGAATCTTGGGTTGTGTTCTGAGCCATCCGTTCTCATACTTGGCAAAAAATCAAATTTTTTATACTTTATCGGCTTTCGAAAATGTACTCAAATTACATGATGGTTCCTTTAGTTAGCTTGCTTATGTTACAATTATATTATTTGTGACTATCGATCTTACCAGATGGCACCCATGACCCGAGGAGCGGCACGTCGTTTGAGGAAAACAGTGAATGCTGAGGTGGCTCCTCCTACAGTTAAGGAGAAAGTGGCACCGGTTGCTAGTGAGACCGGGAGTTCTATTCATCCAGCACCGGTAGCTAGTGAGACCGGGAGTTCTCTTCAAGCAGTCCTTGCAAGGGACGACATCTCTCCTCACGCCAAAAATCTCGCTTTTTCGAGGTGGTTGCGTGATCGTATCACTGAGCGTTTGCGTGAGCAGCGTGGTTCTCATTAGCTATTAGTACTTATTTGTATTGGACTATTTGTATTGAGTTGTTTTTGTATTAGACTATTTGTATTGGACTACATATATGAACTAGAACTGTGTCAATCTCTGGATTGTATTGGACAACGACATGGTGATCAGGACATAGTCCCTGCAGCCATTCGACTGGCGAGGCAGAAACTATGTATCCGTAGATAAAGTTGACTGTCCTCCGACCCTCATCCGCACGGATACTTTGACAAAGGAGACCACCATGCTGTCAGGAACCTCTCACTCGAGCTCTATACGAAGGATGTCCACTTGAGCTCCGGGGCAAAGTTTTGGCTCGGAGCAAGAATCTGTTGACGGAGCACATCCACCTTGCTGTCAGAAAAAAATAGTAACGGTGAGAGACCCATCTGAGTAGGACGTATACTCTGATAATATCTCCTCCAGCACTCAATCCCACTACTAATATCATTCTTGTAAAGGTGATCTCTCAGAGTATACGTCCTACTCAGATGGATCTCTCAGAGTATCCTCTCCGGTTGGGTTGTGTTCTGAGCCATCCGTCCCAGGGATTTGATTCTGTATTTTGGTTTCTGTATTTTGGCTCCAGCTCCATTTGTATTAATCTACGGTACGACATGGTGATCAGGACATAGTCCCTGCAGCCATTCGACTGGCGAGGCAGAAACTATGTATCCGTAGATAAAGGTGGGAAAAGATAAATCGAATTATAACGACGGATATTAGGTTACTCTTCAGGATAATTGATGTCTATTTTATATTAATTTGGTTTGGTCTATATGATTCTTGGATAATTGGTGTGCATTAAATTCGTATGTGCATATTTGGTCTATGTGATTGTTGGATAATTGGTGTGCATTATATATTGGTTTAGTTTATGCATATTTTTGTGAACAGGGAAAGTGCTGCAATTTTTTTTCAAAAAAATTCTCAGTTACCGACGGACTAGTGACCGGTTAGCGACGGATATTTCCAGCTCCATTTGCATTAGTCTACGGTACGACATGGTGATCAGGACATAGTCCCTGCAGCCATTCGACTGGCGAGGCAGAAACTATGCAAGTAGCCTTAGATAAAGTTGACTGTCCTCCGACCCTCATCCCTCGGCAATGATGATACGACAACCTATCACTATATCTTATATAGTAGTAGATGATGTCTTAGTATTACATAAGTGAGTTCATCTTGATTCTGTTACGTTCTTCAGATACTAGATACGATAAGAACATATACTACACCATATGTACAGAACATAGATGATTCACACTAATGTATGCTAGAATGAATCTTAGCTTGTGTTCTGAGCCATCCATTCTGATCAAGCATCTTCCTTCTCCTCTCCTCCACCATGGCTCTGAACCAATCTGCTCCTCCCTCTACTTCTCTTCTTTTTATTTGACTCTCTCAGCCACATATGACATCCAGCTCAAGTGTAGAGTCGGGGGAGAAGAAGTGGACAGGAAGAGGAGGGGGAAGCAGCACAGCCGACGGCATGATCCGGAGGAAGTACAGAGGTTTTCTTCAACAACTGTAGGAAAACTATAAGGATATATCTTTTCACAACATGTCATCTTGTCAAAGACCCTTCATGTGAATATCATGTTACCGCGGTGTCGGAAGACTAACATGTCATAAGTTTTTAAGCCGTGTGTTTCCACATAATCTTCCCAACTCTTTCCTCCTATGTAGTAATCTTGCATTATTACATAGCAGGAAAGAGTTTGGAGGATTATGTCAAAACACACGGCTTAGAAAATTATGACATGTTAGTCTTCCGACACCGCGGTAACATGGTTGTCACATTAAGGGTCTTTGACAAGGTGATATGTTGTGAAAAGATATATCCTTATAGTTCTCCTACGTCTGTTGAAGAAAACCTCTGTACTTCCTCCGGGTCATGTCGTCGGCTGTGCTGCTTCCCCCTCCTCTTTCTGCCTACTTCTTCTCCTCCGACTCTACACTTGAGCTGGATGTCATATGTGGCTGAGATAGTCAAATAAAAAGAAGGGAAGTAGAGGGAGGAGCAGATTGGTTCAGAGCCATGGTAGAGGAGAGGAGAAGGAAGATGCTTGATCAGAACGGATGGCTCAGAACACAAGCCAAGATTCATTCTAGCATACATTAGTTTGAATCATCTATGTTCTTATCGTATCTAGTATCTGAAGGACATAACAGAATCAAGATGAACTCACTAATGTATGCTAGAATGAATCTCGGGTTGTGTTCTGAGCCATTCGTTCCGATACTTGGCAATTAAGCCATTCGACTGGCGAGGCAGAAACTATAAGGCTACTTGCATGTTCTTCCAACTTTAAATTACAAGATTACTATATTAGGTTAAATAAATCACTAACCTCATCGCGGCCAATGTTTACAGTCTTGGTCTCAACTGTCTTCGATTCTATGATCCCATGCTTTCGAAAAATAGACAACGCAGACAGTCCATGGAATAGAATGGCCTTACATGCAAATTGTCTGTGATTATGTATCTTTTCCCTCCTCATCCATTGCCTTACCACAGGGACATCGAGCGCCAATAACCGAACTATACAGACGGTGAGTCTTGGTATAGCACTCAAATGTGGGACACCCGTAAATTCGTCGAGGTTTTAAATCATCGAAGTTCGCAGTGGCAATAAAGAGTGTGATCAGCTGATAGACATAACTCGGACAAAATCAGAAGACAATACAAGTACTTGTACTGCTAGGTGGCTCCTATGTAGTAATCTTTCGGATAAAATCAGAAGTCGTGGGTTTTGACATAAATCGACTTTGGCCTCAACAAAGACCACAAGTCAGACGATGAATCCTACTTGTTTTGACATAATCCTCCTGTTGTCAGAAAGATGGCTCTTAGGACTCGTCGAGGTGGTGCTGCTAGTCGAGGAAGGGGTCGAGGCAAGAAACCCTTGGAGGTCGACACGGAGGAAGTCTCCGTCGTAAAACAAGAGCCGGTGACTGTTAAGGAGAAGGTGTTACCAAAGGTCGAGGTCAAGAAAGAACCGATGACCATCAGGGAAGAGATTGCTCCCAAGCTTGAAGATAAGGAGGAGCCACCGTCAGAGAGTAGTAGGATCGGGACCGACCCTCCTGTCCCTACAGAAGACCTCAACCAGATTGAGCCTTCATATGCAAAGTGGCTGATACAATGGTACATGCCTCAACGCAACTATGATCCCTGGCTGTGAGGATTCATCGTCTGACTTGTGGTCTTTGTTGAGGCCAAAGTCGATTTTTCTATGCATTTTGGAATATTTGTGAAAATTTTGGAATATTTGTGCTATGATCGGATTATAACGATGGATATTAGGTTACTCTTCCGGATAAATGATGTCTATTTTATATTAATTTGGTTTGGTCTATATGATTCTTGGATAATTGGTGTGCATTAAATTCGTATGTGCATATTTGGTCTATATGATTCTTGGATAATTGGTGTGCATTAAATTCGTATGTGCATATTTGGTCTATATGATTCTTGGATAATTGGTGTGCATAATATATTTGGTCTATGTGATTGTTGGATAATTGGTGTGCATTATATATTGGTTTGGTTTATGCATATTTTTGCGAAAAGGGAAAGCGCTGTAATTTTTTTTTCAAAATATTCTCAGTTAGCGACGGACTTGTGACCGTTTAGCGACGGTTACTACCAGTTTCCGACTACTTTTCGACGGCTTTTTCGTCGCTAACTGGAGAATTTAAAATGTTTCCAGATAGCAACGGATGGTCGACGGAATATCCGTCGGTATTGTATATAGTTCGACGGACTAGCGACGACCTATCCGTCGCCCTTGTTATGGAAATACAAAGAATTTCCAGAACATGCTCGACGGATCATCCGTCAGTACTCCGTCGATATATATCGACGGATTAGCGACGACTCTGCCGTCACCATGGTGCTGAAAATGCCAAGCATTTCCAGAAACTGATCGACGGATAGTCCGTCAGCACGCCGTCGCTAATCCGTCGTTCGTTACCGACGAATACCGACGGATGAGCGACGGAACGATACGCTCTAATACGCTGTTACGACGGGTTAACGACGGAATTTTACGTCGCTATTGTCTACACAGTTCAGTACTTAATAGTTGAAATGGACGACAGTCCGTCGAAAATGCGTCGCTAATGCTTCGTATTGTGACGTCGACAATCCGTCGCTATTCCGTCGCTTGACGACAACTTAGCGACGAACCGTTATTAGCGACGAGCTGATTGCCGACGGATTTTTTTGGCCAAATTTCGTCGGTTATCGGTCGCTATTCGTAATTACCGTCGGATTGGCGACGGATAGGGCCGTCGCTAAAACGATAAATTTTGGTAGTAAGGACTCTTTAAAGTAAACAATCATAAACAGAAAATCTAATTGTAATAGCGAGCATGTGACGTGATGCGTTTCCTATGTTGCAGTCCTAGTATTCCTCTAGGTGTTCTAAGCGTTATTTCTAATGTTGTCTAGTTACCTTAAGTTCCTAATTGCAGACAAGCTTGGTACAATGACGTAACCAAATAATTTAGTCAGGACCTGCATGGGCCACCACTAAAAACATGTCACGATCCGCTATCCAAATTGTTGGGCCGGGCCGAGTCATGTCCAACCTACGCTTGAGATAAAGCATAGTAAGCTGTTCTAAAGATACTAAGATAAGACTAAAATGTGCTAACAGTTCTATAAGTAATAAAGAGTCAGAAATGTTCCAAACACAAAAATTATCTCGTATAATAGTAAGTTCCAAGTACAAGTCCAAAATGTAAAGCTGGATACAGGTCCAGACACAAAATACATAGTCTAACAATATGACTACTCTCGGAACCCCGAGCAACTACGCAAACTAGACGAGTTTCTCCGCAGGTACATCCTCGTAAGATAAAGCCTGGTCCTCGGCAGCCACTCCATAATAGGAATCGCAAAGCAACTCCTCCTCAGAAAGTATACCTACAACGTTATCCTGTCAGGACGAGAGCAAGTACTGATTCTAACAAACTAAATATACGAAACAAGAAATGAACAGAAGTGTAATAAACTGGAATCATGGCATATCATGGTTTAATTGGTTCTTTTTAGAAATGGCAACATATATTTGTTTAAAAGTTTAAAACCATAGCATGTACGTGATCGGTCAATAGGTGAATAGGATGTACAGCGGTACATATCAAGTTTTTCTGGAATGCACATACGTGCACTAACGACATCGGTGTATATCCTTATACAAACGCGGGATCAGAACATACGGTAAAGTTACATATAGAATATTACCGTGCGCGGTAAATACATACGGAGAAGGGGCATGATCACGTACTCTACTATCAGTTTTTCCTTAACCCGTTGTTAAACATGTGAGAGATATAAAAACTATCCTAAGCATGGTAGAGACTGAAAGTAATACATCATGTGAAGTTTTAACTTGCTACCCCAAGGGTCGGCATTTAACATGGTTGGAAATCACAGTTTATTGTTGTAACAGTATGTAAAGTTTGTAGAGGTAATTGCCTTTAGTAAAGCAAGGTAGCGATAGAAATGCTATAGATGCCTGATGACTCGTCACTGTAGAAATAATACATAAACTTAGTTTTCACACTAAGTTAAACACTAAGACACTAGTTGTGCAACACGACTTTCTGACTGGACACCTAGCCAAATGATGATTTTAGCATAGGAGACCAATGTGGGGTGACACAATACCCAAACTAACTTTCTAGGGTCTTTATACTAGTGCGGGGTGAGGTCCAATACGACTATATCTCAAAACAACACAAAACATTGTAAGTAGTAATTATTCAATAAATAAATCAAACTGTACATTATATTCCAACAATTTTTGAGATAGACAAAAAGCTCAATTGACATAAAATAAAGTACCAAAATGATCCTTGTTAATTATAGAAATTTATAATAATTTGTCTGGAATTTATAAACCCTCATAGATATTTATTAAAAATCAGCAAACATATGTATCCTGAAAATGAGTTCTGTTTTCCTATTTTTATAAAATACCAAGATTACTTATTAAATGCTGGAACAATTATAATAAATTAGCTAAATTAACATATTATTTAAATATAATTTTTCTAGATTTTTACAGTACTTAAAATATGTATAGAAATTCAAAAAGAGCAAGCAGCAGTTTCTGGAAAATAATTAATTAATTATTTACTATTTTGTCCACGTATTCAGAATTGAACCGAAGTCCAGATACGGGACCCAAAGCCATGAATCAAGTCCAATATGACTTGTACAGACTCTGAATGTATTAGACACAATTGGGCCCAAAAACTCATGCTAGGTTTGGACATCAATTGGCCATGATTTATAAAATACAGGAATTTAAATATAAATAATATATTTTAAAGTGGTAAAATATACAAGTCACAAAATTATATAATAAAATAACTTGTAAAATTTTACATAATAATATTTAGCACTAAAATTGCATTTGAAAATATATACATATTTATACAACAAATACTATTATATATATACATAAATATATAGATATTTACATACATATATAATGGATATATATATATATACATATATATAAAATACTAAATATAAAATATACATATATATATATATATATTTTTTTTATCAAAGCGGCACATATATATATATATATATATATATATATATATATATATATATATATATATATATATATATATATATATATATATATATATATATATATATATATACACACACACATAAATACAGTATATATATATATAACATTATATAATAATATATATACATATAAATACATATACATATATACACACATATATATATAATACATATATACATATATATAATAAAATAAAAAAACAAAACAAAAAAAGAAGGGAAAGGGGGCTCGAACTCGGCCAGGGGCAGGGGGTTTTAACGCGCTCGGGCTGGCCAGGGGGTCAGTCCGAGTCAGTTGTTTAGGGATAGGGTTTGGGTTATTTTTATTATAGTTTTTAGGTTAATGGATTTTTAAACCCGATAGCCCAAACTAAACCCGATAACGTAACTTCGTGTCCTGACTGTTAAGGACACGAAGAACATTCGAGTCTTGTGTCCTGGAGAGTCCAGTGATGGAAACACGAGACACAACGAGACACGGAAGACGAGAAGACACGTACGTGTCCTTCGAAGGGTTGATGTCGGAGGTGCTATACGGCGGAGGAAGCGTCGTAGTCGGCGGCGAAAGATGGCGCTGGGTTCCTCTCGGCGAGGCACGTCGATTGGTGGTGGTTGGAGGCATCGACGTGGGTTGTAGGCGTCGAGCTGGGCAAAGGCGATCTCCGGCGAGGCTGGTCGGAGAAGACGGGTCGATGGTGGTGGTTAGGGCGGCTGTGGTGGTCGTGGGGAGTCTAGGGTTAGGGTTTGGGGGTCGGGTGGTAATTATAGGAAAGTAAGGCGGTCGAAAGTCAAATTTTGGCCGGAAAATTAGGGATTAGGGTTAGGGTTACAGCGAGGGTTAGTCGGAGACGACGACAGCGCGATGGTCGTCGGTTAGGGTTAGGATTAGGTTTTTGCAGAAACCCCTCCCAAGTTCAGTATATTACACAAAAGCCCACCGCCTTAGTTAATGTAAATATCTAATTTGCATATACACCCCATGTCACGCCCCGATCCAGGAAAATCGCTCGTCCTCGCTAGATTTTACCCGAATCATCGTCTTTGCTGGGGCGTGATGCCGCACGAGCCTGGAGTTGTGCTCGTGCAAGGCAAGATAACGGGTTCACATAGAACTATCTCAATTTGATAACATAAGCAGCGGAAGGAAACCAAAGTATAACATAAGAATCTCTTTTATTAATATTAAACTGAAGGTTACAAAGGCTCTGAATGGCCCAACTTAATATGCCAATTGGCTACAACGCTCATGATCTCTCTAGCTCAGAAAGGATTATATTGTTCCATACATTATGCCTCTTTATAGCCACCAAGTAGTCTTCGGCCGAACATCTCCATGTCGCAAGTCCGAACGCATATGCGGTAGCTCCTCTTGAACGCCAAGGACTCCATGCCTCGGCACGTCCAAGCCAAGCTCCGTCTCGAGCCGATCATAACCTGAGCCTGCACATAAACTAGTGGGAGATTAGTGCTTTCGTCCTCGCTTCGCACTGATCAAGACCCGCTCGCACCCAAACCAAACACTAAATCATTTAGTGAAACATGCAACTTAATTGGTGAACTTTCTATTTAGCCTTAGGATCAGTTTCATGGCAATCTTCATATATAGCAACTTATCATAAATGTGTCCCATGCCGTGTTCCTGCAGCAGATACAGTTAGACATAATCTGAAACATAAACGTAGTGATTCGTGCTCATCCCGTCCCATATTGCCTAGCCTGCACGGGTTAGAACTTAACATAGAATCATATCATTCACGCAACAACCAACCATAAACTTAGACCATGCATAAGGGTCGCAGGCCCTGCGCCTGCACCCAACTCCCATCTCAGCCCACCGGTCCTAACTATATGAAGGTCATGGTGTTTCGCACCGTAATGGACTTGGCATCTCTTATGTATAAGCCTACAATCACTTCGATACGGGTTGCTAGCCCAGTATCCGAAGGATCCCAAACTTACGGATATCATAGCTTTAGGGGTGAGCATTCGGTTTATTCGGTTCAAACCGAACCGAATAACCGAAAACCGAATAAGCAAAACCGAAACCGAACCGAATTGATCCATAACCGAATCAAACCGAACCGAATTAAATCGGTTCAATTTTCGGTTTATTCGGTTTATTCAATTTTTCGGTTTATTTGCACTTTTTTGTTAATATATATAATAACTAAATATACCTAAATTTATTTAGTATATACCTATAGTATATACATATATATATTCGGTATATACCTATATATATTAATACATGTGTGTGTATATATAGTATATACATATATATATAGTAACTAATTTTTCTTATTCGGTTTTCGGTTTTGGACCGAAACCGAAACCCAAAACCGAAACCGAATAAGAAAATTTAGTATTTTCAAAACCGAAACCGAACCGAATTTTTTTAAAATCGAACCGAATCTCTTATTCGGTTCGGTTCGGTTCGGTTTTCGGTCCAAAACCGAATAATGCTCACCCCTACATAGCTTATCACGGCACTGGACGGTCGCAATCCGTCCAAATGATGTGCACCATAAATACCACACATAATTCCCTCCTAGGCCGAACGGTCCCGGTGCCCCGGCGTAACCGTCCGAGGGAAGCCGCACCCGTGCACGGGCCATCTGAGTCCATTGACCATGCATTACGTACCATAGCATACAAATCATATCGTTCCAACCAATCCTCCGTTCCATAAACATAGTCTCGATCCATAAACGGTTTCCCGTGCCATAAACATATTCGCGTCTCATAAACATAATCCACCATCCATATGGGGAGCTCCGTCGGCGTTATGCCCCAACACATCCATATTGATACACGACGCCCAACGGCTTAGTCATCTCATACTCATATTCAACGCGTACCCTTCATAAGTCATTCTCATAGCCTAGTTCTGTGGTTACTTAGTCTTTTCATAGCATAAGTGCCCGAAGGCACGCTCAGCACCGTATTCAATGTTCTACGCCTATTGTTCAATATTCTCGAAGCCGTGCACATGATGCACATCTCAATATCGTCTTTCAATGTTCTACCATCATTGCCCTACTGCGACTCGTACACTTGATGCACGTCGCTTCAATTGTTCGATTGTTCAATGTTCTACCTTAGTGTTCAACGCATATTTAGACACTTACTCGCCGAGCCACGCTCGCTAACTCGATAACATATTACGCATACAATGATATCTCTTATTAGACGTGAAGGAATAGGGAGAGAGAGTCAAGAACCCGTCCACCTTAAGCCGATATGCCTTGCCGTCTCATCGATTGAAGCGTCTCGCTTCCATAACTCGATCGCATAGCTAACTCCCGGACTTAGCCATTCCTTTGAACTACTCGGTTGATTTGGCCTATCGTGCCCATGCCACAATCTGTTGCAAGGCCACGATTTGGTTTCGCGGACACTTCATTGCATAAGGCAAAATGCCGACCTCTTATCGTCCAGCGTAAAAGCATAGCCTGCACGCCAGATCAACTAAAATCAGCACTTGCTCAAACTGGACTTATCCTTTGCATCGATTCGATTCATAGATTCCAACCGACTCAAGGCTTACCTTTGGCCAACGTAACACTTGCATCGATTTGTATCGATACCTCATCGGGTCAACGCAACTCTTCGAGTCAACGACTCATCATAATGCACCGTGCGGAGCGGGGCATTACATAATATACCACTCAAAATCAGGTTCGTCCTCGAACCGAAACCAACACTTAATCCAAGTGCCTCGCATAGATCCTTTACGATCTCGTGCTACTATCGTTGAATCATACAACTTAGTTTAGATCATACACATATTTTAGGCGTCCCACCAATATATGCATTTCAGCCAAGCTCAGTTGTAGGATATCGGGACAACTAACAAGCTCAACTTAATCCTCAAGCACCAATCAGTCCGTACTCGACTTAGTCATATCTTAGCGCCTACCCCAAAATACTCTTCATATGTGTATTCCATAACATGCGATCATCTTCCAACATCTTGCGCATAACTTAACTCGAAACTATTAGTTCGATCTCATAAGTTTCTTGTCGGCCACCTAACACTCGCATTGCATCTAGTGTAACGCCCCAGTCCCAAAATACGTAGGACTAAGAACGTAGACATGCCATCTGTATTCATACGAAGTACACCCCAATATATAGAAACTTCATTAGAATACATAAGCTGTAAAATACAGTAGAACCATAACTAATCTCATCCACGCAAAATAAATGAATAAAAGATCTCATATAAAGATAATGAATTGTCTTGATACAATATGTTGGGCGGAGACAAATCCACTACCAACAAAAGAAAAGAAATACATGATATATGAAAGAATGATTTTTGGCGAGCGAAGCGAAGACGATCCAACTACAATCATCCTCGAGAAAATAGCGATGATCACACGGCTAGAGCAAAAACACCTGCGAAAGACAATAACACACACCTGGAGAGATAACCAGGTCCTCAGAGGGACGTAACAAGACACATAATATCATGCCATATAAACTGAATAAATATTGCTCAAATAAATAAGTAAATCGAATTATAACATGGTCCAATACGCACCTACTGAACGAGCGTACCATCCCCCCAACCAAACAAGGACAGGAGATGGTAAACTAATTCACGGCGACTTATCTTTCCATGCTATGAATCCAATATGGTATCCGGACCCCAACAAGGTTAAATACCTTCTCATCGAAGTAGTAAGTCACACCTACAACCAAACAAGGACAAGATGTGACGAACTAATCCGCGACAAGTTATTGTTCCAAGCCACGGTCAGATATAAGTACCCAAACCAAAAGTACTCGTACCTAAAGGATAAAGGTACCTAACCGCTCTAAGTGAAATGTAGTTAAGAACAATCCTTCCTACGTATGGACCCTGGCTGAATAGGATCGGCGTAGTCCCCCTTTGGGCACCAGAGGCCCCATCAGTAAGAGCATGACGTTCCGCAGAATCGTCAGTGGCCGTCAGTAATCATGGGTCATCAACCCCGTATCTCCAGCGGAGAGTCCGGGTCACAAGGAAAGTGCATCGAAGCCAATACGCTAAGGAATTGTCCTCCCCGCCCAATGCCTACTGTGTTGTATCCACAACACAAACCACTATAACCGCTAAGTCAAACTAGTATGCAATCTCTATTAGCGGTTATTCCTATCGCACGGCTTGTACGTACTGGTGGCCAGCCAATCACGCACTTCCGTGTTCTACATGCGACACACAACTTCGTGCTACTACGTGTCAAGGCCAATGAATGTAACACCCAAGGTGGTCCCTTAGATCTAGGTTTAATGTGTAAGAAAAATAATACATAGCAGGAATATAAATGAACAGTAAGTTCAAACAGTTATGCCTTGTATCACAGTTTATTTTGCATAAAGAAAATAAATAATGCATGAAATATGAGCTAAAATAAGTAAACAGCAAATGGCAAGGTGTCTTGCCTGATAGGGCACCTGGTGTGCTGCGATGATCAATGTGGCACGATCTGCAACTTTGGTGCAACAACTATGAATGGGGACCTCTGATGGTGGCACGGACAGTTCCATTGGGTCCAGAAGGGTCAAATTAGTTAGGTTTGCGGGAAGGTATTCCAAATGGGCGAGAGGATAGGAATAAAGAGATTAGTCACGGACGAGAGAAGGATCGAAGTAAAGTGGATAAATAATATTTATATATTTTAGAAAAATATTCATCGTACTCGAAAAATTATATATCTATTAGTTAAAATATTTCTTTTTGGAAAAATACTTAAAAAAAATCTTTTTATAAATTGGCAGCTACATGTATGAAATAAAACCTACTAGGAAATCCTTTTTGAAAAAAACTAAAATTTGTCAATAAAGTTTGGTCCAAAATCAAATATAAAATATCGAGGATAAGATTATATAAAAAAAAAATAACTATAGTATTATCGGTAAGCAATGATAATAGTAATTATCAGTAAATAATAAAATAATGCTAGGAAGTATAATAATATTAGTGCTCATAATATATGTACATATATGAATTCCCAAAATGGTAGGCAGCAATACTTAGGCTGCCATCTAAGATAATAATAATAATAATCTTAATAATAATATAATAATAGTAATAAAAATCTTAATAATAATAAATATAATAATAATAATAATACAGTAGCTACTTGGCTTACTGTTTCTCTCGTTTGAGAGAGTTTAAAATAACCTAAACATATAATAGAATATAATAAGAGGAAGGAGAAGAATCAGAAGTAATTTAGAAAAAGTCGATCGGAGAGAGAGAGATGAGAGAGAGTCAGCGGAGAGGTCGAGAGGAAGCGAGAGGGTCGTCGGGCTCGCGCGGTGGGCTGAGCGGAGATGAAGGGGAAGGAAGTTTAGTGAGAGAGGGAGCGAGACGATCGGCGCGGCGGAGGGTTTGGGGACGCGGCGGCGCTGCACGAACGGGGAAGAGGGCGGTGGTGCGCCGGCCGGGATGGAGGCGGCGGTACTGGGCTGTTCGAGCGGGACGGCGGAGGTTCACCACTCCAGTGGCGGCGGAAGGAAAAGTGAGGCACGGCCGATCGGAGGGAGGAAGGAAGTCGGAGAAGAGGGTTTCGACCGGGCTCGTGCGGTGGCCGGCGCCGTGGCCATGGGCGCGCGGTCGGCGGAAGAGGCGGAGGGTGTGTGGCAGCGGAGGCGGTTAGGGCACCGGGGATGACTCGGCGGATCTGGCGACGAACTCGGCGGAGGGACGACGAGGCAAGGATGGAAGGTCGGAGTCGAGGCTGGCTCGTGACCGGAGTCGGGGATCGACACGACGGCAGATCTACCGCACGGAGGCGGGGTTCCGACTTGTGGAGCCGGGGAACAGCGGCGGATGCGGCGTGCGAGCTCGCCAGGGCGCGGCGGTGGCGCTCGACGCGGTACACCGGGCGGAGACGGCGGCCACGGGAGGTAAGGGTGGTCGGTTTGGTTTAATTGTTTTTGGGGTTTTGATTTCTTGTGTTCCGGCGAGTGGGCAACCGTGTGGCGGTGGTTTTGGGACGGCCGGGGTTCGGCAGGGGTTTGGCCGGAGGTGGTGAAGGGGGTTTCCGGCCGGTGGCCGTAGTGGTTGTGCTTGGGTTGGTGTTTGGCGAGGGTTTTGGTCGATGGTGGCGGAGATGGGAGACTGACGGAGTCGAGGCCGGAGTTGGTCGGGTTAATGGGTGGCTTCCGGGTGGCTGGCTTGGTGGTTACACTGGTGGTGGTGGGCTGGGAGTTGGCCGGAGTTGGCCGGGCTGTCGGTGGTGGTGACGAAGATGTCGGGTTTGGATGAGGCCGGGGTGATGGTGCTGAAGATTTGCTGGCGACGGGAAAAGAGACGGGAGAAGTTGCTGATAGTTAGGTTAGGATGCCGTGTCGGGGAGTGTCCGACACGGGATTGATGTACTTGTAAAATATATAGAATAAGATTGTGGATGCTGGAACACGGACACGGTGCACGCACTTTATGGAAAAATATTTGTGGAGGAATAATGTGGATGATAAAAATATTGGAGGAGTACCTGCCTATTTATAGGATGTGGGAATTTCCAATTGGATAGGAACTAGGAATAGTTTAAACCCAAAAATAGATAATCTGTAATTTAATTTAAATCAATTTAAATCCAAATCCAAATACAAATCCAATTTAAATCTAATTAATTTCTTTTGGCTTAAAATCAATTGAGATAAATCAAACTTCAAATATTTAACTATTTAAATAAATCCGAAAATCAAATCAAGATTTAAATGTCCACAATAACTTCCAAATATATTTTTCAAAATACCAATAATAATAATTTCGAAAATAATAAATATTTTTAAATATCTTTTTGAACAATAAAATATTAATATTAATAAATCTCAAAAATTACATTTTTATTTAAAATAAACTAGCAAAATATTTAGGAAATATATGTATGCCTAAGAATATTATTTATTATTAGTAACTGCTATAAACGAAAAGGCTTTCATAAATAAAATCGTAAACTTGAAAATAATAGCTAGAATTAATTATTGTCTATATTTCTTTGAAACTATAAAAATAATAAAAATAATGTTTTTCAAAAATATGTACGCTCGCACATATTCGCATTCGTCGAGCAATTACGAAAGACGAACCTTCGCACACGACGTACAATACGACTACGTGACGTACAATATAAAATTTTAAATCAGTACAAATTCTTAAATAAAAAAAGTAGAAATTTAGGGGTTTTACATCCTACCCAACTTAAAAGAATTTCGTCCTCGAAATTAAGAATTCGTAGGGGGGTGAGAAGACACAAGGGGGTATCAACGGAGAACAATCAACAAGGCTCAACAAAATCATGTCGTAAGAAGTTGCGATCTAGATCATTGAATGAGGGTCATAGTAGGGTCGAGAAGAAGGACGAGGAGTTTAGGATGAAGTTATAGCAACATCGAGTGAGAATAGTCATAGTCGATAGGATAGCTAGAGGAATCTCTAGCACAATGCCTTTGTCATTCTAAATTGGTTGAAGGCGAAAGCAATAAGGAGTGCAAGGACGATATTATCGATTTCGAATACGTGGTTCAAAGGCGGCCGTATAAATTTCAAAAGAATCGTCAAGGCAGTCGTGGATGGAATTCTAAGGGGAAAGCTCAACTACATCCTATCCACGTAGATTGATATATGAAAAAGGCGAACCAAAGTGCACTTGGTTGATCAGACCATTATGCACCGGTTCTGATTAGACAATATGTTAGTGAGCGGCCGCTCAATAGCATAAGTCATGAACAAACTCGATAAATGGATGAGTTTGCAAAACTAGATTATAGTTGCAACATTAGTCAAAGGGGTAAAAATATAGGTACGAGAGATTTAGATTAAAAGAGGGCAGAATAATTCTAAGTCATACAGTTGTCCTATAGTCCTCTTGTCCAAGTCCTTGGTTGGCTAGACGGGTTAGGTCCTCTAGATTCTAGGATCTAAATAAGCTTGCTAATATAGGTCACTAGGTCAAAGGGGTTGCTAGTTCATAAGGTATTCTACCCAACTTAAAGAATTAAACTAATGGGTTTTGGGACAACTAACTAGTAGGGTCAATCTCTAGCAAGCACGAAGGGAAGATAAGAATAGGGATGGAAGGAAGCAAGCAAGATGCAATTGATGAGTCAAACGGTAGATAAAATTAAGGAAAGATGTCAAGTATGTGGATGAGATCCTAGACTTCTAATCCTATTCGCAAGCTTGTTCGGTACGGTAAAGTAACCAAACAATTTATCTGGACCTGTATGGGCCACCACAAAAACATGTAATGCCCCAGTCCCAAAATACGTAGGACTAAGAACGTAGACATGCCAGCTGTATTCATACGAAGTATACCCCAATATATGGAAACTTCATTAGAATACATAAGCTGTAAAATACAGTAGAACCATAACTAATCTCATCCACGCAAAATAAATGAATAAAAGATCTCATATAAAGATAATGAATTGTCTTGATACAATATGCTGGGCGGAGACAAATCCACTACCAACAAAAGAAAAGAAATACATGATATATGAAAGAATAATTTTTGGCGAGCGAAGCGAAGACGATCCAAGTACAATCATCCTCGAGAAAATAACGATGATCACGGCTAGAGCTAAAAGACCTGCGAAAGACAATAGCACACACCTGGAGAGATAACCAGGTCCTCAGAGGGACGTAACAAGACACATAATATCATGCCATATAAACTGAATAAATATTGCTCAAATAAATAAGTAAATCGAATTATAACATGGTCCAATACGCACGTACTGAACGAGCGTACCATCCCCCCAACCAAACAAGGACAGGAGATGGTAAACTAATTCACGGCGACGTATTTTTCCATGCTATGAATCCAATATGGTATCCGGACCCCAACAAGGTTCAATACCTTCTCATCAAAGTAGTAAGTCACACCTACAACCAAACAAGGACAAGATGTGACGAACTAATCCGTGACAAATTATTGTTCCAAGCCACGGTCAGATACAAGTACCCAAACCAAAAGTACTCGTACCTAACGGATAAAGGTACCTAACCGTTCTAAGTAAAATGTAGTTAAGAACAATCCTTCCTACGTATGGACCCTGGCTGAATAGGATCGGCGTAGTCCCCCCTTTGGGCACCAGAGGCCCCATCAGTAAGAGCATGACGTTCTGCAGAATCGTCAGTGGCCGTCAGTAATCATGGGTCATCAACCCCGTATCTCCAGCGGAGAGTCCGGGTCACAAGGGAAGTGCATCGAAGCCCATACGCTAAGGAATTGTCCTCCCCGCCCAATGCCTACTGTGTTGTATCCACAATACAAACCACTATAACCGCTAAGTCAAACTAGCATGCAATCTCTATTAGCGGTTATTCCTATCGCACGGCTTGTACGTACTGGTGGCCAGCCAATCACGTACTTTCATGTTCTACATGCGACACATAACTTCGTGGTACTACGTGTCAAGGCCAATGAATGCAACACTCAAGGTGATCCCTTAGATCTAGGTTTAATGTGTAAGAAAAATAATACATAGCAGGAATATAAATGAACAGTAAGTTCAAACAGTTATGCCATGTATCACAGTTTATTTTGCATAAAGAAAATAAATAATGCATGAAATATGAGCTAAAATAAGTAAACAGCAAACGGTAAGGTGTCTTGTCTGATAGGGCACCTGGTGTGCTGCGATGATCAATGTGGCACGATCTTCAACTTCGGCGCAACAACTATGCATGGGGACCTCTGATGGTGGCACGGACAGTTCCATTGGGTCCAGAAGGGTCAAATTATTTAGGTTTGTGGGAAGGTATTCCAAATGGAAGAGAGGATAGGAATAAAGAGATTAGTCACGGACAAGAGAAGGATCGAAGTAAAGTGGATAAATAATATTTATATATTTTAGAAAAATATTCATCGTACTCGAAAAATTATATATCTATTAATTAAAATATTTCTTTTTGGAAAAATACTTAAAAAAATC
Source organism: Iris pallida (assembly GCA_029216955.1). Lineage (NCBI taxonomy): Eukaryota > Viridiplantae > Streptophyta > Magnoliopsida > Asparagales > Iridaceae > Iris > Iris pallida. The sequence goes on along the minus strand of JANAVB010016197.1, from coordinate 7,405,745 downwards.
TTTTTATAAATTGGCAGCTACCTGTATGAAATAAAACCTACTAGAAAATCCTTTTTGAACAAAACTAAAATTTGTCAATAAAGTTTGGTCCAAAATCAAATATAAAATATCGAGGATAAGATTATATATATAAAAAAATAAATAACTATAGTATTATCGGTAACCAATGATAATAGTAATTATCAGTAAATAACAAAATAATGCTAGGAAGTATAATAATATTAGTGCTCATAATATATGCACATATATGAATTCCCAAAATGGTAGGCAACAATACTTAGGCTGCCATCTAAGATAATAATAATAATAATAATCTTAATAATAATATAATAATAGTAATAAAAATCTTAATAATAATAAATATAATAATAATAATAATAATAATAATAATAATACAGTAGCTACTTGGCTTACTGTTTCCTCTCGTTTGAGAGAGTTTAAAATAACCTAAACATATAATAGAATATAATAAGAGGAAGGAGAAGAATCAGAAGTAATTTGGGAAAAGTCGATCGGAGAGAGAGAGATGAGAGAGAGTCAGCGGAGAGGTCGAGAGGAAGCGAGAGGGTCGTCGGGCTCGCACGGTGGGCTGAGCGGAGATGAAGGGGAAGGAAGTTTAGTGAGAGAGGGAGCGAGACGATCGGCGCGACGGAGGGTTTGGGGATGCGATGGCGGCCTGCGCGAACGGGGAAGAGGGCGGTGGCACGCCGGCCGGAAGAAGGCGGCGGCGCTGGGCTGTTCGAGCGGGACAGCGGAGGTTCACCACTCCAGCGACGGCGGAAGGGAAAGTGAGGCGCGGCCGATCGGAGGGAGGAAGGAAGTCGGAGAAGAGGGTTTCGACCGGGCTCGTGCGGTGGCCGGCGCCGTGGCCATGGGCGCGCGGTTGGCGGAAGAGCCGGAGGGTGTGTGTAGCGGCGGAGGCGGTTAGGGCACCGGGGATGACTCGACGGATCTGGCGACGAACTCGGCGGTGGGACGGCGAGGCAAGGATGGAAGGTCGGAGTCGAGGCTGGCTCGTGACCGGAGTCGGGGATCGACACGACTGACAGATCTACCGCGCGGAGGACGGGGTTCCGACTTGTGGAGCCGGGGAACAGCGGCGGATGCGGCGTGCGAGCTCGTCAGGGTGCGGCGGTGGCGCTCGACGCGGTACACCGGGCGGAGACGGCGGCCACGGGAGGTAAGGGTGGTCGGTTTGGTTTAATTGTTTTGGGGGTTTTGATTTCTTGTGTTCCGGCGAGTGGGCAACCGTGTGGCGGTGGTTTTGGGACGGCCGGGGTTCGGCAGGGGTTTGGCCGGAGGTGGTGAAGGGGGTTTCCGGCCGGTGGCCGTAGTGGTTGTGCTTGGGTTGGTGTTTGGCGAGGGTTTTGGTCGATGGTGGCAGAGATGGGAGACGGACGGAGTCGAGGCCGGAGTTGGTCGGGTTAATGGGTGGCTTGCGGGTGGCTGGCTTGGTGGTTACACTGGTGGTGGTGGGCTGGGAGTTGGCCGGAGTTGGCCGGGCTGTCGGTGGTGGTGACGAAGATGTCGGGTTTGGATGAGGCCGAGGTGACGGTGCTGAAGATTTGCTGGCGACGGGGAAAGAGACGGGAGGAGTTGCTGATAGTTAGGTTAGGATGCCGTGTCGGGGAGTGTCCGACACGGGATTGATGTACTTGTAAAATATATGGAATAAGATTGTGGATGCTGGAACACGGACACGGTGCACGCACTTCATGGAGAAATATTTGTGCAGGAATAATGTGGATGATAAAAATATTGGAGGAGTACCTGCCTATTTATAGGATGTGGGAATTTCCAATTGGATAGGAACTCGGAATAGTTTAAACCCAAAAATAGATAATCCGTAATTTAATTTAAATCAATTTAAATCCAAATCCAAATACAAATCCAATTTAAATCTAATTAATTTCTTTTGGCTTAAAATCAATTGAGATAAATCAAACTTCAAATATTTAACTATTTAAATAAATCTGAAAATCAAATCAAGATTTAAATGTCCACAATAACTTCCAAATATATTTTTCAAAATACCAATAATAATAATTTCGAAAATAATAAATATTTTTAAATATCTTTTTGAACAATAAAATATTAATATTAATAAATCTCGAAAATTATATTTTTATTTAAAATAAACTAGCAAAATATTTAGGAAATATATGTATGCCTAAGAATATTATTTATTATTAATAACTGCTATAAACGAAAAGGCTTTCATAAATAAAATCGTAAACTTGAAAATAATAGCTAGAATTAATTATTGTCTATATTTCTTTGAAACTATAAAAATAATAAAAATAATGTTTTTCAAAAATATGTACGCTCGCACATATTCGCATTCGTCGAGCAATTACGAAAGACGAACCTTCGCACACGACGTACAATACGACTACGTGACGTACAATACAAAATTTTAAATCAGTACAAATTCTTAAATAAAAAAGTAGAAATTTAGGGGTTTTACATCTAGTCATTGCGCATCCGATCACAACAATTCTCTGCAACGCTTATTCGCCCAACCGTTTGCCTATCTCTCACATAACTCAAGTCTTTCATCCAATCATTCATAACACTGGCCTTAACGACATGGACTAAGTCCTACATGTCTCAATCTCCTTTGCCTACAATCTGTACTAAGTCTCGCACACAACTATCCCAACACGACCCACGTTCTCGAACTGCCTACGCATCGCGTCTGGGGCTACCCCCGCTAGGTAACTTATCCAGATATCGTGCTCGCGCTCTTCCGACACAAGAGGTCAACTTGAGTCTACGATGCCCAAAGGCAACAATCTTTCCTGACCCAAGGTCTCTTACTATACGCCTATCTCCGATACTCGATCGAGTACGAATCCTTTTACTCAATCTTCGGTTCAATCCCGACTAGTTCGTCTCATAATATAGATAGCGCGCTCAACACATATAGCCTAACCGTTACTCAACATGATCAACAACACAACTCTTAAGGTCGTTCTACTATCCGTCGCTCTCGCACATTGCAAAATTCTTGCAATCGCCTTACCGCATTACTACGCTAAGCACGTTCCTTAACATCTATTCGATCCAACATAACTTTTCTTGACCATATCGATTCTAGTACTCGCTAACTTTCGAGACACGATACTCACTCGCTTAAACTTGTCCTCAACATGCACTACATCATTCCTCATCCTCAACAAAGTTTCTTATGCGACTTCTTTAGGGTCATCCTATGGGACTTCAACATTCACTTGATTTGGCGGTCAAGTCTTCTAGGGTCATCTGCCCCGAAACTATGCTCGATAATTGAAGATCATCAACGAGGGACAGTTAACACGAACCATGCTATGTCCTATTACGGAGCCAAATCAATTCCCGACGCTTCCTATGGGACTTTATCCAATCCGACATACATTACAATTCCGTAATTTATCTATCCTCCGCACAACCGATGCGCCGTTACTACTCGAATGACTCATACACTTGCGCGCCGATACTACTCGAATCACTCATTCATTACCGTCGACTATCTTTGCTTGTCGTATGATGTATACTCGCCTCAGGTCCGAGTTACCTATCGTGATCATAGCTCGACACATTCTGTACTAATCAAAACCATCCTCGAACAACTTTCGCATCAAACCACAAGTCAAATCCGATTTTGCCATGCCTTGCAAGTTCGATCATCCCCGCCGTATGAATCACCATACCAGCGCTCACGCAGAATGATCGTCCTAATTCGGCGTGACGCATGTGCGATGCTGGAGTTGCACTCTCATAAGACAATAATGTCAACATAGTGGTTATCCACGAATCAATCCAGATCCTTTCGATTTCATCCGAGTAACATCCATCCACTCTTAAATTCTCCGAAGAACTCCTATCGTTACCATCCCAATTGCCATAACTTAACTTGTATCTTATTCATCCAACAACAATGCTCAATATAATTTTCGTTCATTCGATCAGAGTATCCCCGAGTTATTGCATATCGTCTTTGATACACCTCAATACCATCGTCGATATGCATAACTTGAATATCTTCCTTTCTCATAAGCTCAAACTCGTTGCAATCATTGTCATTATCCGAACTCGAATACGAATCAAGTCTCGCTCTTATCAAGATCCATTCAGTTGTAACTACGTAACATCTTCGTAACATAATTTCAAATTCACATATCCATTCTTATATCCCTAACTCGTACTTCCAAATCGTGCTACCGACTCCTCGCGCTAACCCAAATCTGTCCGCACAATTTCTCCGTACCTACTCAACACGTTCCGAAACAAGTCTTCGTACTAACTCACGTAATTTCGACCGAGTCGACCATTTCCTCAACGTAACATTCCTTCACTATGCTCAGTCTATCGTTTGACTCATACTTAACGAATCCTCGTCCGACGTATCATCCGTGGATATGACCTTGCACATAATCATTCATCTTAATTCGCCGAAGCATACTTGCATCGACTTCTATCAAGTCACTCTTATTCGAGTCCCGGCACTACTTCGTCCGTTGAGGACAAACATATCGTAACAACATAATCGTCTCGACGTAACCTATCGCAAGTCACCAACCGGCTTAACATAGCTATCGCTAAGTGGTATTCCATATACCACTCAGGAATCGAGCCTATCATTATCGATACGATACTTCGCTATACTGATCGCATAATTGGTATTGTATATACCACTCGAAATCGAGTCATTACTCGACATCACATTTTGCATAGGTTTGACATCTATTTCCAATCAACTATCCCGTATAGGCGATCCTTCCGATCCCAGCTCTAGCGTTAGCTCAAGTTTGACACACATTCAATCTAACCGTATCTTAGCGATCATATCGATCACGCCTACAACATTCACTTATTCAAAGCTCAACGCGACATTCGTCCAACATACATGTTCGCCTACTCAAACTCGACTTAGCGACCATCTCGACTCGTTATTATCGCATCCACTGATCTTCCAATCTCTCTCGTTGTAACTCGTACAACATATCGCTATCCATCCGTATAGCCATACAACACGCATCTTACCATATCGACTCGTTGTACCGATGCAACAAATGATTCATGACTTGTTGCACTCCGTGCAACCAACGACACATAACCATTCTCATAGCCACATAACACGCATCGCCTCACATATCGACCCGTTGCACTTTGTGCAACCAACAACACATCTCCTCGCACTTCGTGCGACCAACAACACATAGTTCCTCGTACTTCGTACGACCGACCACACATATCGTTTCACTTCATGCAACCAACATCATCATATTCGTTGCACTTCGTACGACCAACTATTCCATAACTCGTTGTACTTCGTGCAACCAACATCCCATAACTCGTTGTACTTCGTGCAACCAACACTCTCCGATGGCACCCGGAGATAGCGTAATAGTCACGACATACTTGTGGCAGACGTACGCACTTAATATAGACTTATTGTATGGAACATCCAATGTAGCATCGAGCAGATCCATGAGCCATACGGTTGCAGGAAACAACTTAGAGTCGACTGAATTTCGATAGCGAAGCAACTGAGGGTCAAAGAGATTCATGCACGGTCCAAAGGATGGGACCGCTCTGATACCAACTTGTCACTGCCCCGATCCGAGAAAATCGCTCGTCCTCTGCTAGATTTTACCCGAATCATCGTCCTCAGCTGGGGCGTGATGTCGCACGAGCCTGGAGTTGCGCTCGTAGCAAGGCAAGATAACGGGTTCACATAGAACTATCTCAATTTGATAACATAAGCAGCGGAAGGAAACCAAAGTATAACATAAGAATCTCTTTTATTAATATTGAACTGAAGGTTACAAAGGCTCTGAATGGCCCAACTTAATATGCCAATTGGCTACAACGCTCATAGTCTCTCTAGCTCACAAAGTATTACATTGTTCCATACATTATGCCTCTTTGTAGCCACCAAGTAGTCTTCGACCGAATATCTCCATGTCGCAAGTCCGAACGCATATGCGGTAGCTCCTCTTGAATGCCAAGGACTCCATGCCTCGGTACGTCCAAGCCAAGCTCCGTCCCGAGCCGATCATAACCTGAGCCTGCACATAAACTAGTAGGATATTAGTACTTTCGTCCTCGTTCGCACTGATCAAGACCCGCTCGCACCCAAACCAAACACTAAATCATTTAGTGAAACATGCAACTTAATTGGTGAACTTTCTATTTAGCCTTAGGATCAGTTTCATGGTAATCTTCATATATAGCAACTTATCATAAATGTGTCCCATGCCGTGTTCCTGCAGCAGATACAGTTAGACATAATCTGAAACATAAACGTAGTGATTCGTGCTCATCCCGTCCCATATTGCCTAGCCTGTACGGGTTAGAACTTAACATAGAATCATATCATTCATGCAATAACCAACCATAAACTTAGACCATGCATAAGGGTCGCAGGCCCTGCGCCTGCACCCAACTCTCATCTCAGCCCACCGGCCCTAACTATATGAAGGTCACGGTGTTTCGCACCGTAATGGACTTGGCATCTCTTATGTGTAAGCCTACAATCACTTCGATACGGGTTGCTAGCCCAGTATCCGAAGGATCCCAAACTTACGGATATTATAGCTTTAGGGGTGAGAATTCGGTTTATTCGGTTCAAACCGAACCGAATAGCCAAAAACCGAATTGGACCGAAAACCGAATAAGCAAAACCGAAACCGAACTGAATTGATCCATAATCGAATCAAACCGAACCGAATTAAATCTGTTCGATTTTCGGTTTATTCGATTTATTCGGTTTATTCAATTTTTCGGTTTATTTGCACTTTTTTTGTTAATATATATAATAACTAAATATACCTAAATTTATTTAGTATATACCTATAGTATATACATATGTATATTCGGTATATACCTATATATATTAATACATGTGTGTGTATATATAGTATATACATAGCTTATCACAGCACTGGACGGTCGCAATCCGTCCGAATGATGTGCACCATAAATACCACACATAATTCCCTCCTAGGCCGAACGGTCCCGGTGCCCCGGCGTAACCGTTCGAGGGAAGCTGCACCCGTGCACGGGCCATCCGAGTCCATTGACCATGCATTACGTACCATAGCATACAAATCATATCGTTCCAACCAATCCTCCGTTCCATAAACATAGTCTCGATCCATAAACGGTTTTCCGTGCCATAAATATATTCGCGTCTCATAAATATAATCCACCATCCGTATGGGGAGCTCCATCGGCGTTATGCCCCAACACATCCATATTGATGCACGACGCCCAACGGCTTAGTCATCTCATACTCATATTCAACGCGTACCCTTCGTAAGTGTAAGCCCACTTTCCAAATTTTTAAATTTTTTTATTTTATTTGTTTATAATTAATTTTATGGCCATTGTGAGTCATATCAAAGCTTGTCGGTGGGCTATGACCATATTAAGGTCATATGACCTCTAGATAGCTTATATATGTATTATTTTAGCTATTTTATATTTTTCTACAATTTTTGGATATTTGTAGGTATTTAATATTTAAGGTTTTATTATTTTTAAGGACTTTCAGGATTTACTGTAAGGTCATACGGGGGTATTTCGGGACCCAATATTTTTATTTCGGCTCTAAATGACTAAAAATATTTTCTAGAATATTTTAGAATTTTTCTCGATTTTTTTAGAATTTTTGGAAATTTTTATATAATTAAAACCTATAGAATTTATATTTTATAGGCTTTGGGAATTTACTGTGAGATCACATGATGATATTTTGTGTTAAAAATATTTTATTTAGATTCTAGACACTTAGAAATATTTTCTAGAATTTTCTAGAATTTTTCCGGATTTTTCTGCAATTTATTTTGATTTATTCGGACTTAAAATAATTTTTAAATGATTTTCTGAATTAAATAATTAATAACCCAGAAATTTACCCAAGAGGGGGGCCCACCTGTCGGCGCCCAGCTGAACCGCCTCTCTCTCCTATATATATAGTATTATATTCGAAACCCTAGTAAAATTTCAGCCGCCTTTTTGAGAGAGAGTTCTAGTAGAGATCTCGACTTCCCGAAGCGATTCCCGCCAACTCCGACGTGCTTTTCGCGCGCCGTTTTTTTTTCTTGGAAGCGTATTGAGGTATAGTTTTGGAATATCAAAATTTATTTTTGTAATTTCTGAACCTAAATTTCTGGAAAATTCGTAGAGTGTCGGTTGTCCGAAACTTGACACGTTTCGGTGTTTTCGAGATTCCGGGAGAACCAGAAATCGAAATCACGAACCGTTTGAAGTTTCGGAAAGCTAACACAGAGCCCTACGACATATATTTTTTCAAGAAATTATTTCTTTCATATATTATTTTATTTATTCTGTTGAACTCAGGACTGATCGTTTGATCCCCGTTTTGGTCACGATTAGCCATAACGGCGATATCTTTTGACCAAAGCGTGATTTTGAGGCACGGTCGATTCCAGCTCACTCGTGGCACTGAAATCTACCAAGGTGCACTTTCAAAATCTAGATTTCATAGCGTTTGACCAAAAAGTCAATGATACGTCTCGATTTGCGTGCCATAGTTTCCAAAATTGAGAAATATGACTTTTGATGGCCAAACTTGTATGTTTAGATTATATTCAGAGTATTATTAGGTTAAATTAAGTTTTAAGTGAATTATTATAAAATTAATTATTATTAAATTAGTAACCCAACTAGCCACTATTTAGAACTAGAACATTAGAATTAATTTGTGGTTTTCGTGCACTGTTCGTGGTACGATGTATGTTATAGGTTGACAGCTTCTAGATTGACTTTCCTTCACCCTCGACTTGTGACTATGGTTTGTGCAAGGACCTCAGGCAAGTGCACTTTCTGATTGCTTTCCGATTCATAGTAGTCTTTTCATTTCATGTCTATACATATATCTTGCTGCTTGTTGACACGCTCGTCACACGGAGTAGTCGGAAGGAGAAATACTAAGTAAATACGTGAACAAATCCAATTACATTACTGAACGATAGCTAAGTCATACACACTCACGTATGAGTTAGCCCTACCATTACTGAACGATAGCCATCGTATGATGTGCCGTATTAGCCCAGCCGTTCACGTATTAAAAGGTATTTCACACCACATAGGTAGATGTCTTTTATTTTTCCTTTTACTTTTACACCGTGCCATGTCATCAGTTTTCTTACTAGCTTTCATATTTCATATGCTATTTTCATGTCTTGTTAATTCTATTGTGTTTTCGCATTGTCGTCGATTTGTGTACTTGTTCCATTCCTGACTGGAAACCAACATTTTTCAGGTTTAGCCGCGATTACTGTTAGCATTGGGAAGATTGGGTATGCTGAGGACAACCTAGAATAGAAAGCATTTGTATCAATTTCTTTAATTGTAAAACTTTATTTTCCTTTAAATATAAATGTTGTAAATGTTGTAAATGTTGTAATAAATTAGAAATGTGAATGAGCAGCAAATGTTTATTTTTGAGCATTTATTTTCTTGCGGGCTTGACAGCGTTCTACCGCCGACTCTGCGACGTAGGCTGGCTTGGACACGTCTCGTATCCGAAAAGCGGGTGCGGGTCGTGACAGTAAGTCATTCTCATAGCCTAGTTCCGTGGTTACTTAGTCTTTTCGTAGCATAAGTGCCCGAAGGCACGCTCAGCACCGTATTCAATGTTCTACGCCTAGTGTTCAATATTCTCGGAGCCGTGCACATGATGCACATCTCAATATCGTCTTTCAATGTTCTACCATCATTGTCCTACCGCGACTCGTACACTTGATGTACGTCGCTTCAATTGTTCGATTGTTCAATGTTCTACCTTAGTGTTCAACGCATATTTAGACACTTACTCGCCGAGCCACGCTCGCTAACTCGATAACATATTACGCATACAATGATATCTCTTATTAGACGTGAAGGAATAGGGAGAGAGAGTCAAGAACCCGTCCACCTTAAGCCGATACGCCTTGCCGTCTCATCGATTGAAGCGTCTCGCTTCCATAACTCGATCGCATTAGCTAACTCCCGGACTTAGCCATTCCTTTGAACTACTCGGTTGATTTGGCCTATCGCGCCCATGCCATAATCCGTTGCAAGGCCACGATTTGGTTTCGCGGACACTTCATTGCATAAGGCAAAATGCCGACCTCTTATCGTCCAGCGTAAAAGCATAGCCTGTACACTAGATCAACTAAAATCAGCACTTGCTCAAACTGGACTTATCCTTTGCATCGATTCGATTCATAGATTCCAACCGACTCAAGGCTTACCTTTGGCCAACGTAACACTTGCATCGATTTGCATCGATACCTCATCTGGTCAACGCAACTCTTCGAGTCAACGACTCATCATAATGCACCGTACGGAGCGGGGCATTACACCCCCGCTGTGGTTCTGTACAAAATTTAATTTGCACAGACAATTCAAATATTGCAAAGACTATTAAAATAATTAAAATAATTGCATAATGATATTAAAACAATTCAAATAATTACAAAATGATATATTTTGATTTAAAAATCATTTAAAAATTCTAGAAAAATTCTTAGTAATTATATTAATTTATTTTAAGGATATAAACATTATTTAAAAATATAAAAATAATATTTTAAAAACTAGAGGCTTACAGGCTTCAATGTTCCGGAGTCTGGGAACATGTTCTATGAAGAACCCTTTCAAGGACGTAATGATGGCGATTGCTATTTGATGATAGGGGATCATGTCTTCATGGCAAACTTCATATGAATCCCGGATCTGATTAACGATTAACTGTGAATCACCATATGCTTCCAGGTACTCTACCTCCAGTTCCTTTGCAAGTCGGAGGCCGATAACCAAGGCGTTGTATTCGGCCACGTTGTTTGAACAAGGTTCCATAAGGGAGTATGCCTGATTGATCACCAATCCAGAGGGAGAAATCAGTACCACTCCGACTCCAACGACGATATTGCCCTTGGGCCCGGTTCTTGAAGCACCGTCGAAGAACATTCGCCAGACGGTATCATGGAAAGCCATATTTGAATTGGCGACCTCGTTTGGAATCTCTTCATATATTCTGGTTGTCTCCAAACCTGGATGGACAGCTAAAAAGTCTGCCAAAGCTTGACCTTTAACAGCCTTCTGCGGGACGAAGATCATGTCGTAGGGGGATAATAATATCGCCCAGGTAGCAAGACGAGTGCTGAGTGCACCTGGTTTGGTCATGAGGACCCTGAGGGGGTTGACTCGTGATATAACATGGATGGTCAGTCCTGTAACATAGTGTCGCATCTTCTGAATGACGAACACCAAAGCGAGGCACTCCTTCTCTACGACGGTATATCTATGCTCATGCCCTATCATTATTCGGCTGAGGTAATAGATAGCTTGTTCTTGCCACGCATCATTGTTTTGTGCTAGTAGAGCGCCGAGGGAATGCTCCATCGCTCATACATAAAGCAAAAACGGCTTTCCAGCAATCGGGGCCACCAGGACTGGAGGTTTTCGACAGATATTCTTTAATATTGTCAAAGGCACGTTGGCACTCTTCATCCCATACGAAGGTGATACCTTTTTTCATGAGGTGTGTAAATGGTTGACATCGTCCGGAGAGGTTAGAGATAAACCTCCTGATATAAGCTAGCCTCCCTTGAAGGCCTCTGAGCTCACGAAGATTTCTCGGGGGATCCATCTCCATGATTGCCTTTGTTTTCTCAGGGTCTATATGGATACCCTGGCAGGTAATGACAAAACCCAAGAATTTCCCGCTAGATACACCCAAGAAGGATTTGGTGGGATTCATCTTTAAATTGTGTGCTCGCATCAGGTCGAATACTGTCCTCAAATCGTGCAGATGATCTTCCTTAGAGCGGCTTTTAACGGCAATGTCGTCGACGTAACATTCCACTGTCTTACGCAAGTGGTCTCAGAAGATGACACTCATGGCTCGTTGATATATGGCACCGACATTCTTTAAACCAAAGGGCATGACTGTGTAGCAGTATGCGCCAATCGACTTTCGAAATGATGTATGCCTTTCATCGTCAGAAACATCTTGATTTGGTTGTATCCTGAGAAGCCATCCATGAACGACATACGCTCAAAGCCACATGTGTTGTCAATCATTATGTCCGTAATAGGAAGAAGGAACTCATCCTTAGGACATGCTTCGTTCAGATTCCAGAAGTCGATGCAAATTCGGATATTCCTATTCTTCTTGAGGACCGGTACTATGTTGGCTACCCAGTCTAGATATTGTTCCTCACGGATGAAGTCATTGGCTATTAGCTTGTTGACCTCAACTTTGATAGAATTTATGATGTCCGGGTGGAACCGTCATTGCTGTTGCTTGACCGGCTTCGCGTCCGGACGAATGTTGAGCTTATGGAGTACAACTTCGGGGTTTAGCCCTGGCATGCCTTCATAGCTCCAGACGAACACATCAATATACTCTCTGACGAGTTGTAATAGCGACTCCCGCTCTTCGTCTGTCAGACTTTTGCTAACGAAGACTGGCTTTGGAGAGGATTCATCGCCGAGGTTAACTTGCATGACCTCATCTTCGGTAGGGGGATCTCTTTGTTCGAAACGCTTCTCCCATTGCGCATCTAGGTGTTGGACCCAAGGCTCTAACTCAAGAAGTTCGGGTATGTTTTTGTCTTCTTCGTAGGCGTGAGTAAATGCCATATTGACAGACCAAGCTTGCCTGAGTACTTCCCCGATGCTGATATCTGAATCAGAAGTGGGTGATCCAATCGAATGAGAATACCATTCGCATTCCTCATCCGAGCTCTCGGGAGTTGTTGCGGGTGTAACATAGCCTAGACCATGTCTGGTCTTGCTGTAATAATCCCATGGTTTTCCAGTCGGGACCGACAATTGCACAGGTGATCGCCGGCCAGTGTCGTGGTTCAAGCCTGGTGTAGTCTTCATATCATACCCCTGTTTTTGCATAAGGTATTTGGATCGGGAGCTATACAGATAAAGCGATAGTCTTTCGGTGTCGGGCTCGAGATCGACTTCTTCTGGCCTGAAGGATTGTTGATCATTCTTTCGGCCGAAGATGATTGGATGATCCTCTCCCGCGACTATAAAGCAAGCACCTTCCACGGGAGTAAGTTGGTTCGTGGTATAGACATTTGTCACTTGTGTGTGTAAGTTGATGCCCATACCGTATTCCATAGCATACATTACACTGAGCTTGTTAAGCTCAAGGTAGTTCAAAGATAACCCTTTATTAATAAAATAAGGTATCTTCTCCGGCGGTATTACATCATCGGCAGAGGGAACATCAGTGTGCGCAGCCACATATTTGGCTAGCTCTAGCTCCTCTTCAGCCACCCCCTGCATTATTGAAGATTGGGAGGATGTCCTGGGCAGCTTGATCATCAAGGGTTCCATTGGTGGTGCTGGACGTGGGGTCGTTGGCTCACTAGCGATCCTTGGCTCAGTGCTGGGCTGTCGATTTATCCTGGGGAGACGAATGACCATCGGCTTAACAGAAGGATTTATCTCTTCTGATTGTTGTTGGCCGGCTCTTGGCAGTCTGATTGTCATTGGCTCCACAGTAGGTCTCGGCTCCTGGCTAGACCTTGGGAGTCGGATAACCATTTGCTACTTTTGTGCAGTGAGTACCGATAGACTGGTTACTTCTTTACGTAGAGTGGCTATAAGAGGTACAGTTCTGCCTGGTTTGCAGGCCTGGAGATGGATCTTCAGAGGTTCTTCTGATCCCATTGTAGCCTCTGTTCGGTCTTGAGCATCCCCTTCGACCAGGTGCTTTTTCGATTTCTCGTACAAGCAGGCATTCGAATAGTAGGATTCAACCCCTTTGAAAGGATCGACGTCGGCGAATTCCGTTCTTACGAAGCCGTGTTTGTCGCCATATTTGAAGCACTGGTGCAATATGGAGGACACGATCATATAATCGTGTATCCAAGGATGCTCCAGGAGAATGTTATAGGACGTATCTGCATCTATGACGTAGCAAGTCACTTCCGACTAGAGGTCGCCAATTTGGCATTTCAGGTGAATCTTCCCAATAGGATAGCTTCTTCCTGAATTGAAACTGCTGATGGCGGTGTTGGTAGGTGTTAGCCGATGCATAAGGATGCGCAGGAGGTGAAGCAAGCTCTTCGGAATGATGCTTATTGAAGAACCGGGATAAATGTGCATCCGATCTACTTTGATGTCGCCGATGTATCCAGTGTAATATAGAGGGCGATCGTGTAGGTTGGTCTTGATGAGCATATCCTGCGGAGTGAACACGATGTTGGGCATTGCACATGTATAATTACTATCCTGGAAATCGCTGGCGAGCTCTCCCCTGTAAGCTTGACCTGAGCCAAATAAGCGTCAGTATTCTGGAGTGTTTCACTCAGTGCGACACGAATATCCTTGGAGAGCCTCAAGAGCTCATATAATGACAATTTTGCTGGTGTGTTGGCCAATTGTGCCAGGATGTCAAAATTGTAAGGCCTCTCCAGCCCCTGAGGTGCGTCTTTATGGAGCGGCTTGTCGAAGCGGGTCTCCTTTGGCTTAGGCTTGTCGTCCGGGAGTCTGAGAAGGTCCTGGGGCATCAGCAGTGGCTGGCTGACGATCTTCAGCCGAGTTACCCGGTATGGGTTGAGATTGTGTACCGGACCGGGTAACGACAACTGTTGCTTCTTCGGCTTCGGCTGAGATTTTGTGGCAAGACTTAGCCTTCCGCCCTTCTTCTTGCCGGTGGAGGATGATGCTGACTAAGTTACTTCAGGCACCAAGTCGGGTGGACCCACATGACCTCCTCGTGACGTGGTGAGGGGCACCAGCCCAGTCGTCTGGTCTCGGAAGGTGAAAGATTAGTGACCTCCATTGTTGCCCGGGGGATGGTACTACGCCATTGAGTCCTCGTTTAAGGGAAGCTGCCGAATTGGACCGACACCATGTTGGCAGCTACGGTTACCTTCTCGAAATCAATGGACAGAGCCTTGGAATTGATGAGGTTCTGGATGTACCGCTTCAATTGGAAGCAGTCCTGAGTAGCGTGGTGGACGTAGCGATGGAAGTGACAGTACTTCGGCTCTCCATCTCTGCAGGTCAGGTTCACGTCTTGGTGGAGGGAGCTGAATTCTATCCCCTTGCAAGAGCATGTCAAAGATGGGCTTGACATGGCTATCCTCGAAGGAGTAGGTCACCTGAGGCCACTGTTTGTCTACCTGCTTTGATTCAGGCTTCTGGGATGTATCGGCAACCATAGCCTGTTTGCCTTTGGTGTCCCGGTTATTAGAGGAACTACCGCCGTTGTTGTTGTTGTTGTTGTTGGTATTAGGGCGTTTGCCCTTATCCTCTCCATCCGAGATATACAATCCCAGTTGGAGCCTTCTTCAATTTTGCTTCTGCGCTAGTGGCGATGATGATGAAGGCCTTCCAGTCTTTAAATTGATCTTCGCCCATCCAGAGGCTGATTGTGGGAACAGCCTCTTTTGGAAAATCTCAATTAAAGAAGAGTCCGGGTTGCCAGAGGGCAATTTCATTACGGTTTGGCGAAACCACTCGATGTAATTTCTTGTCAGTTTTTTTTTTGAACGACGTCCATGAGGTTTGACATCGTCACATCTTGTCCCACCTTATAGAACCTTTCCAAGAACATATGTTTGAAGCCGGCAAAGGAATGGATGCAGTTATCCGGCAGGTTGCAGTACCAATCGAATGCAACCCCCTCCAATGCCCCGATGAATAATCGCGTGAGGATGGCATCGCCATGCGGCAGATGGTCTGTTGTGACCTCGAAGTAGGTCATATACCGGCTCGCAGAGGTCTTCCGTCATATGGATTGATATTGAATGGTTTGTATCATGGGGGGAAGGGGACATCTCTCCATGCAACGGGATACGGCTGTCGTATCCTGAGGTCCTGAGAGAATTCTCGGGCATAAAACATTGCACGGAGCTCCTGGACTTCTCTTCTCACCTCTAGCTTCTTCTGCAGCAGTGGGAGCCGATATTCTGGGTGGATTGTTGTCCGGGGTTGGCGCGGTCGTGTTTGAGTCCGCATTGACGACGGGATCCAAGCTTGTTTGACCAGGTGTCCTTGCTTGTAGAGCCGGTAGGGCAGCCTTGATCTCGTCCACTGACTTAACCAAAGTTTAGTATGGCCTCAAGAGTGTCGAGGCGCTGCGATCACTAGGACCGTCTTGGTTGTTATCAGTCATGAATACGTCCTCATATGAGGAGAAGTGGAAGGAACTGTAGAAGACGTGCCATCCGAATCATACCCTCGCATAGAGAAGTTCGGGGTATGTAGAATATTCTCCTCTGGTTCGGACTCGGAGAGGTGCTACCCCCTGCATAGGAGGTTGCCTCGTCTTGGACGTTTTCAGGGACGTCTGAGTCTGTTGTATCTGTTAGGGGGATTATTTCCCTGGTTCTTCTTCTTGAAACGCCGGATTTTGTGGATGTTCCGAGGAGTGCTACCTCCAGCTCCAACTACCCCCAGGGATGTAGATGACGAATCTCCAAGTGATGAAGATTTCATTTTTGAGCGGTACCTTGATAAACCCCTCCTGTGACGGCTATGGACAACCCCCTAGATGAGAGTTTCTTGGCCGTGCTGGTTGAGATTGTCGGGCTGGGCATGTTTATTTTCTTCTTTCCTTGCCGGTAGGGACCTTCCGGGTAGAATTACAGGAGGCAAAAGAAAGCGCATCGTCCTCCGAGCTTTGTTGTAGGATCGGTCCTGGCTGCTGTAGTCGTTGGAAGACGGATTGCCGGTCCTCTTGTACTGCTGTCTTGTTGCAGCAGCAATTGACAATGACTTGAGTGCAGTGACGTCCATGGAAGGACTCTTTGCACGTCAAGGTTTCTTCCCTTTCCTTGCGCTTGTGAAGGATCACATCTCACAAGTCAAGGACATATTCTTCAACCTCTGCACTCGCTTTGTGGGCCGGGTATTCCGACAGCACATACGTAGGTATCATGTTTGCTCCCTGATGTGGGGCTAGTAAAAGCACTTGCCCTCGATCATTGTTGGGAGACTCTTGAGAACCACCCTGTCCGTTTGCCGTCGGGGGCTGGACACGGGCGGTTCTGTACAACTTTCCATCAGAGGCCTGCATAACAGTTAGCGGGACTCTCTGACGGTCAGTAGTTGGGGCAGTTGACTGAGCTCGACGAGCCTGCGCAGTCCTGGACTTCTTCGTTCTAGCACCCGAGAGTGCGTAGTAGGAAGAGTCCAAGCTGTGCCGCATAGAGTCTGGCACATCCTTATTGGAGCTTCTGAGGTCAGCCGTTTGAGAGGCGGTCGAAGACTGAACCCGAGCCGCATAGAGCTGATGGCCGGCGGCTAGGATTGGATACCGCATAGGTCATTTCCCTGCGGCTGGAATTGTTGGCCGCATATGGATTCTCCCTGCGGCTGGGATTGGTGGCCGTATATGCATTCTTCCTGCGGCCCATACCCTTATGCGGCTTCTTCTTGGACCGCATGGAGTCCTCGTTTGCCCTCGCAGGTCCAGCATCGTAGTTTTTTCCTTTGCTGGATTTGGGGACAGCAGGGTCTTCTGCGGCCTGAAGTGGGGCCGCATGTGAGTCTTCTTCGCCATATTGAGCAGCAGGGAAAACTTGTTCCAGCTTGGAGAGAGGCGACGGTTTTGGGCCTCCACGCCCTGCAGGCCTTCTTTGGGCCGGCTCGCTTCTGGATTGGGCTAGCGCTCCCTTCGGAGAGCATCTCTTCAAACGCTTGCTGGTCGAAACGAACAACAAGCATTTGTTGCATGGAACCAAGTTTGGCTGCGTCCGATTGCATCACCAACTTATCAGTAGTAGAGAAGTTAGTCCCCAGCAGAGTCGCCATCGTGTTTGCCATTGATCGTCATAGAACAGAATAATTTTATGGAGGACTGAACTTGACTCACAATTACAAACTCGCTTATACAAAAGAGCCTAGGAACAAAGCCTAGGAAAAGCAATCTAAGTACAATTGTTTAGTTTTGATTCTGGGGGGTGACGGTAGAGGCTCGGGAAAGTGTTATCAACTCTGCTTACTCCTTGGACGATCGAACGTAACCTCGGCTCAGGTGAAAAATGCTCTCTAAACACGAAGGGATTCTGCTTATGAGCTTTGTGTGCTCTCCTGTGCGTCTATATGCCTCTTCTTCCTCATCTTTTGCAAGGGAATAGTACCTTGTTATTTATAGGAATTCATAAGGAATGGGATGTACAGCCACATGGCAAATTTTGGGCCACATGGTTGTAACTGTGCCTCGAGACTCGGTTTATAGTGACAGCTGGGGGTTGGTTGAGATTGATCATGATCTGTTTGTTGTAGTAAATCTGAACTGTTAAGACTTGGTCAATCTCTGCCACGTGTCTCAACTACTATTCTGTGGCAGCCGCATGAAGGATGTATCATGGCTGAGCCGCATGAGGGACTGTCTCATAACCGAGCCGCACGAAGAATGTCTCATGACCGAGCCGCATGAAGGACGTCTCAGAACCGAGCGCATGAAGAATGTCTCACGACCGAGCCGCATGAAGGACGTCTTCTAAACCGAGCCGCATGAAGAATGTCTCATGACCGAGCCGCATGAAGGACGTCTCATAACCGAGTCGCATGAAGAATGTCTCATGACCGAGCTGCATGAGAGATGTTTCATGATCGAGCTACATGAGAGGTGTCTCATGACTGGGCCGCATGAGGGAATATCTTATGACCGAGCCGCATGAAGGAATGCTCATGACCGAGCCGCATGAAGGACGTCTCATGACGAGCCGCATGAGGAATGTCTCATGACCGAACCGCATGAGGAATGCCTTCTGACCGAGCCGTATGAGGCCATCTCATAATCGAGCCGCATGAGGAATGTCTCATGACCGAGCCGCATGAGGAATGCCTTCTGACGAGCCGCATGAGGCCATCTCATGACCGAGCCATGAGGAATGTTTCATGACTAAGCCGCATGAGGCCATCTCATGACCGAGCCGCATGAGGAATATTTTATGACTAAGCGCATGAAGGATATCTTCTGGCTGGATGGGTATGGGGGCCCTAGAAGAAGTGCGTGCCGAATGTCATGATTTGAGAGAGTTTCGTTTGTCTTCCTCTTGACTTCTCGAAAAAAATGAAATTGACCGACCCTCCTCCTTGGCGAATGCTGGCATTGCATTATGGATATCCATGGTCGAAGAAGATTTGACGGTGGACTCCTTCAGAAGATGTATGCGCTTGACTGAGATGATGCGCCTCACTGAGATATCTGAGTAATGCATCTAGTTGAGAGCAGGCCGTTACAACGTCTTCAATTGGCATCATGTTTCCGTGATGATGTCAAAAAGGCGCAGTAGGTTGTAGTCGCTGGAACATAGACTACCTTGGTAGTGGGGCCACTGTCTTGTGGCAGCGACAGTTGATGGCTTAGGTGCAGTAATGTCCTGGAAAGGGCTCATCGCACGCCAATGTTGCTCTCTCTTCTTGCGTTTGTAAGTAATCACCTCTTGCAAGTTGCTAGCAGATTGATCTACCTTCGTATCTATTTTGTGGGCCCGGGTATCCTGAGTGCCCAGGTACGTAGGTATCATATTTGCTCCCTGATCTGAGGCTAGTAAAAGCACTTGCTCTCGATCGTTGTAGGAAGACTTTTGGGACCATCATATTTGCTTTGATCTGAGGCTCGTAAAGCACTGTGCTCGATCGTTGTATGAAGACTTTTGGGACCATCATATTTGCTCTCTGATCCGAGGCTAGTAAAGCACTGCGCTCGATCGTTGTAGGGAGACTTTTGAGACCCACCCTGTCCGTTATCCCTGGGGGACTGGACGCGGGTGGTTCTGTACACTTTCCATCAGGAGCCCGTATAACAGTTAACGGTGCCCGTGACGGTCAGCAGCTTGGACAGTTGACTGGGCTTGTTGGGACCGCACTGCCCTAGACTTCTTCGACTTAGCACCCGAAGGTGCGTAGTAGGAGGAGTCCAAGTTGGAAGGAGGGAAGGGAAGTTGGTGCCCTTTTCAAAGGAGGCAAGGGGCTCTATTTATAGAATGGAGTGAGCCCTTTCTTCTTCTCCTTTCCGATGTGGGACTAAAAGCAATATTTTCCATGCTTCTACAATTATGATGCTTAAATAGGAGGGTGGGGTGCTCTTGGCCGACCATGTAGTGGGCTGGGGTTTGGGTTTATAGAAAATGGCTCAAAGGCCTTCCTAACATGCAAATTACGGCCGTTTAAGGGGAAGGCCCAAAGTGACTTAAGTTTTAGTTAACTAATGGGCTTTAAATAGTATAATAGCTAGATTAGAGTCTAACTTAAGTCATCTAACCTCTCTAACAAGTTTTATGGTCATGGCCAACCTCTACACAAAGTAGTTCTAGGGTTTCATTAACAAATGACAAAATCACAATGCATCAATTTAACTAATAAAAGTAATCAAAAAACACTAATAAATTATTAACATGATTTAAATCATATTATTCAATGGTTAATTTTACAAAAGTTCAGCATTACCCATATTTTTTAAAAGTGGTGGTTACAAGTCTACCCTCTAGAAAAATTTTGTCATCGAAATTTAAGATGGTCGTACTCCTTCTAGGTCAAACCTCCATCAATCAAAGTCAAGAAATAACATGCAATCATGGTCCTACTGGTCGTGATTTCACAGTCTCGAACAGGGTCACTACACTATCTAGCACATCACAAGAATATCCTGACAGATACTAATGAAATCACACATCAAGGTGGGAAAGAAGAACATGAAAGGCAGACCTACTAACCCGTCACCCGCAGCATCGGTCTCCTCGACCGTCAGTACAAAAGCCCCCCCCTCTGGTGCTGGGCATGGTACTGCGCTACAGGTGGCCTAACTCCCTCATATGGAGGTGCAGTGGGGCAATCAATCATCCGGTGAGTGTCGGATCCACAGAATAGGAAAACCTTCATCCTCCTCCTACAAGACTCCTAAATGTGTCCCGACTTCTTGCAGTAGCCACAAGTCTGCATCCTGTGGTCCTGTCCTTGTCACGACCCGCTCCCGAATAATTGGACATGAGTCAGACACGCCCAGCCTTCGTCATTAGACACGACGAAGTAAGCTGTACCAAGCTAGGGTAATCTAACCAGATAAACATGAATGTATACAATCACAGCATCTATAAAACGTTTCCAGAATGATCACCATAATCCACAAATCCATATATCAAAATTGTACTAGTCATTAGGAATGAAATGTACAATATCTAGGAGTAAAGCTAAACAGTCTAAACCTGAATTCTCAAGCTAAGTCATGACCCATCCTGCTCAGCTAAGATCCCGGGCTCTGGCCCATAAAGTAAATGAGATCCTGCAAACATACCTGCAACTTATCCAGTTAGGAGCGAAGCAAAGTACAACTCTAGGTAATGAACAGACATCATGATATGAAAGTACAAGGGAACATGGTATGTAAAGCACAAGAAGGAACATGGTGTATAAGTACATGAAAGAACATGGTATGTAAGAACATGGTGTGTAAGAACATGAAAGAACATGGTATCTCAGGAATCACAGGAACTAAGTACATGATATATCTCCTGAACATGTGTGTACAATGTTTAAATATAACTAAGTATGTGACCGGCTAGGGGTAAGCACATGAAGCACATAATGGTATGGCTTAGGACCCGCGTGCACGATGCAGGGTCTAAGCTAAACACACCCGAGTTGTTTTTGGGTTTGGTCACATAAATAGTATATTTTCCCTCCCAGGTACAAGTAATAAGAAAGGAACATGAGTACCAGAAAAATGTCGTGTCGCAGTGTGTCAATCAAGGACACATGATATAATGAAATGTACAAGACCATAGAGTGTACTTGCCTTGCTCCAGGAAAGTACGGTAGGCAATAGAGCTGGATGTATGCTTGTTTAAATTAGGTACAAGTTGGTTAATTACAACTAACTAATTACTGATAGTTATTTATCTATAGTCCTCGAGGCTGATGTTGTGCCTGCTGAACTCTAGCTGGTGCCTGCATCTGTTGTGGCTGGTGTGCTACCTTCTGCACAAAGGGACGCTTTCACTCCCACTAGCTCCTTCTGAATCATCTCGGCCCCTCTTGGACTTGAGCTCCAAGTCATCCTCTCCTGCCATGGCTCCTGCCAAGATCTGTTCGAAGGTGGCATCGCGGTCGCTCTTAGTCAGCAACTTGACCTCCTTGATCAAACCCTTTCGGAACCTCTTCGCCTTCGCCGTCTCGTTCAATCCTCTACAAATCTGCCCAAACGGCATAACTCTCCAGCATACTCCTCGACAGTCCGGTTCCCCTGAACCAGACTCTCAAACCGCGTCTCCAACGCGCCAAGTGCTGTATCAGGAAGAACTTCTTCTTGAAGAGCTTCTTGAAAGCCTCCCATGTCTGCCCCTCCGTACCAACTCTAGGATCGGTCTGGTACCATGTACAGGCAAGGTCCTGTATCTGGCTGCCCGCTGCTCTATCTGGATCCCAGCTGGTATCAGTACAAGACGAAAGATCTCCTTTATGTGCTCAATCCAGTCGTCGGCATATATAATACCCTCAGTACCCCTGAAGTCTCTCGGCCGCATCTTCTGGAAGTCCTGAATGTCCGGGGTACTCGGCTGGTACTGCTGCATCTGCCCTCCCTGCTGTGGGGCGGTCACTCTCTCTACTGCGGTCACTCTCTCTACTGCTGCATCTGCCCTCCCTGCTGCGTGTGTCGAAGTATCGTGTCCAGCAAGATATGGACACAAGGTAGCAGGGGATGCACGACAACCCTTGTGCTGTGTCTCCGTGTCCAATTTGGACACGAAAATGGTGTCAAAACGTGCTCAGTCTCTGAGATTCGTGATCCACACGTAAAGAGCTACAAAATCATGTATTTAGTTTTGAAAATTATTAACCATTTCTATGTGGCATTTCACCAAACACTTTATATAGCACTCCGATACTCCTCCAATACACACCCTAAATGGATTCGATTTCTACCAAACTTAGTCTACAGCTGGGGGACCCTAAATGAATGTATCTATGGAGAGAAAATAGAATATTAATAGGTTTAGAGGCTATTACCTATTGAGAGTTAGAATCTCAATGAAACCTTCTAGATCTAGATATCCACCAAGTTCCAATGGTCAAATTGCTCCTAATCCTTGCTAGCTAGCCAATAGAGACCTCTTCTATAGTAGGGGAGTGATTTGCAACTAATTTGGTTCAATTTGGAGAAAAAAGGGCTAATTTGGGAAAGAACACCAAAGTAGGGTTATGGTTTGCTAATGGAAGTAGGCAAGGGGCTATCATGATGCTTAAATAGGAGGGTGGGGTGTCTCTTGGCCGGCCATGTAGTGGGATAGGGTTTGGGTTTAGAGAAAATGGCTCAAAGGCCTTCCTAACATGCAAATTAAGGCCCTTTAAGGGAAGGCCAAAAGTGACTTAAGATTTTAGCTAACTAATGGGCTTTAAATGATATGATAGCTAGATTAGAGTCTAACTTAAGTCATCTAACCTCTCTAACAAGTTTCTATGGTCATGGCCAACCTCTACACAAAGTATTATAGGATTTCACTAACAAATGACAAAATCACAATGCATCAATTTAATTAATAATAAAAATAAAAAATCTACTAATAAATTATTAACATGATTTTAATCCTATTATTTAATGGTTAATTTTATAAAAGTTCAAAATTATCCTTTTTTTTGAAAAGTGGTGGTTACAGTATTTCATCAACCATTTTGTTCTAAAAATTTAAAACAAAAATTAAGTCCGGATAATTGTAGTTATTTTCTCACGTAGTTTAAAATAAAGTCAAAACCTAAAATTCTCATAGCTGCATGAATATGTATAAATACTAAAATATTTTAGAAATTTAAATTATATTTAAACTAACTAAATGATATTATCTAACTAAATACATATCCAAAATTTAAAAATATTATAATAAATTATAACTAACATGTTTAAATTATATTAAAAATATTCTAACCTAATTTTATTTTTATTTTAATAATATTATAGATTTTTTTTAAGGTGTAACGCAGGTGAAAGTAACTTAGTTAATATTTTAGCAATTGCCAAAAAGAAAAGGAGTTTTTTTGATTTGCCTCCCACTTTGTTTACCCCATTTCACGATGCACCCCACAGTTTTGCAAAAATATACAGTATCCTCCACTTTGGACGGAATCTGTCAAAAATATTTTTTTGGAGCAAAATGCCCTTGTCTCCTTCCTCTTTCATCTCACCCCCGGCCACCGTCGTGCGTTCCCCCTCCCCCCACCGCCTCCGCTCCCCCCCTCTCGTCTCGGTCGTGCTGCTGCGCCGCCGTCGCTGCTGCCGTCGAGGCGAGGAGTGGGGAGCGGAGGCGATGGCGGGGAGGGGGAGCGCATGGCGGAGACGGGGAGGGGGGAGCGCACGGCGAGGCGGGGAGGGGGAAGCGGGGGCGGTGGCCGGGGGGGGAGGGGGGGAGAGGAAAGAGGAAGGAGACAAGGGCATTTTGGTCAAGGTGTGACCCAGTCCGGTCCGGACCGGACCGCGTGAAATTGAACCGGGCCCAGCCCGGATCGGAAGCAGAAGCGGCCGGGCCTGGCCCGACCCGATCGTGGCCAGATGAACCCAGCCCGGCCCAGTGACCCGGCTTGGGTAGGGCTGGGTCAGGTCGGTTCGCGAGCGGGCTCGGGCGGGCCGGGCTCGGGCCGGTTGAGCGGGCCGCCGTTTTTTTTCCCTTTTTTTGGTTTATCTTAATTTGATTTATTTATTTTTAAGTTAACTTCATATTTATTTTTTTATTTTAATTTAATTTATCTTTTTAAGTTTTATTTTAATTTTAATTTTTTAACTTTTTTTTTTTTACTTTAATTTTGTTTTATTTTTCCTCCTCTTGTATCCGGACTTGGGACCGACAACACAAGCTTTGCTTGTCATAGGTAGAGTTAAAATTTTTTTTGAAGTATAGGATTTTTTGATAAATGGTCACAAAATTGGGGTATTATGGTAAAAGGGGGCCAAAGTTTGAAAAGAAAAATTATAAAAAAAAACTTGTTCAACCCCGGTCCGGGCCGGGCTGAACCGGACCTACCGTTATAGCAAAAAAAAATTGTGGGCTGGTCCGGGCCGGACTCGGGCTCGGTTTAGAGAACCCAGTCCGGACCCGCAAGAATGTGGGCTTGGGCGGGCCGGGCTCGGGCCGGTCCGGGATTGAACCGGACCGGATAACACCCTGACATTTTGGTCAAAAAAATATTTTTTGACGGATTCCGTTTAAAGTGGAAGATATTGTACATTTTTGTAAAACTGTGAATGTACCCTGAAATGTGATAAGTCAAAGTGCGGATAAGTCAAAATTTCTCAAAGAAAAGTCGGCACGTGGGCGTTTGTTACTGGAGCCGGTACGTGGCATCCAAAGGGAATTTTCATTTCTGTTCCTCGAGCGAACTAATCACGCATACTTCATTTTTTTTCTTCATTTTGTGACCGCTCGCTCCTGCGCTTTGGTCGTCCGAAATCACCAACCTTCCTTCACCGCCCACCCCACCCGAAGAACCCGCCTCCACCTCCCCCTCCTCCTCCTCCTCCTCCGCCGCCGCCGCCGACAGGTACTTCTTTCTCCCTTCCCCCCTCATCCAAACCCTAACCCTAATTTCTGTTCACTAGAAATAATTCATCCCTAAAATTGGCTTATATGATGTAAAGCTCTTACTTTCTTGGGGCAGTGATACTGTTGATTGCTATACACGTGTGGTTGATGCCGCTGACTGAATGATGACGATGCAAAATTATACTATTTTTTATTGCACTTTTGCGTAAATATTCATGTTGAGAAAACGAGCATAGCATAAATGAGAATAAGAAGATGAGTGTATCTGTGGAAAGTCGTCGTCGTTGTTCTATTAATTTTGTTTGTTTTGAATTTTCAATATTCATCTTCTGTTATTTATTGCACTTAATGTCAATAGTTTATGTTCACGGCAAATTATACTATTTTTTATTGCACTTTTGCGTAAATATTCATGTTGAGAAAACGAGCATAGCATACATGAGAATAAATAGGCTATTTTTTTAAAATAATCCAATATTGGCTAAACGCAGGACAAGGAAGAAAAGATAAAGGAGATGAAGGGATTTGGGAGGCTGCTTGCAACAAGAATTCTGCAGAATCCAATCAAAGAGAAGAGTGGAACCTTTGCCGTCCGCTCTTCTCGTGCCTTCTCTTCGTCCGCGATATTTTCGCTCCTTCAGGACTCGATACCGTCCTCGCCACTCAGTCCCAAAGAGCTCGTCGGTTGTGAGGACGAAATTTTCTCCATGGATGGGTCTGCAAGGTGAAGTTTTCTCTATTATAGTTTTAAAATTTATTATTGATGTATAATTTATGAACCACCTCACAGAGGATCCATGCAGTTTATTGTGATCTCTGTCCTAAAATGTTAGTGGTCCGTGGACGAATTTTTATTATTATTTGGAGATATTTAACCCATTGATAGAGTTGGTTCCCAACAGTAGAACAAATGTCAATTCATTACAAAGTTCACGTGTGCGTTGAGCTAGAAAATATTGTTTCTAATGTTATAATATTACTTCTTTGTACAGTACAGAGGAGGAGCATGTTCATCCAAACCCAATCGACTCCCAATCCCTTGTCCCTCATGTTTTTATCCTGGAAAACCAGTTATGGAAATCGGAAGCTCAGACTTTCCAAATGCTCGGGCTGCAATGACTTCACCATTAGCAAAAGCACTATTTGGCATTGACGGTAAGATCCCATGTGGGCACTACTAAGCAAGTACTTCCTCCTGTTTGTTTGGGAGATTTCATCTTTTTACTGGAAGTACATAATCATGGACAGATGATATTATCTACATTTGAAAGGTTTCTACGTGTTGGAAAAGTTCTAATCAGAATGCTGGGTGTATATTATCTCCTTATGCAAGTCCAGATGTCTGTGGGATGTTCTATTTACAGCTTAATCCTCATCTCTTTTTAGAATGCTATTATATCACTCTTAATTAATAATTTACTTTGTTGTGCTGCATGACATGAGTAATGCCCATTTATCTATGGACATTTTCTTTTTCCTAAATCATTTTCCTGTTTGTTTTATGTAAAAATTTGATGCTGAAATGAACTTATCACCATATGTTTCTATGCACCTATATGATTTGTATGATGGAGTTATGCTTGTTTGCGATAGATATGGCTGCTTGCATGCTAGGAGGAAGTGAAATAGTCTTATAGGGCAAATAAGGTTATAATATTTGATTGAAGACATCGTAAGGGATTTCATTATTGCAGGTTTAAAAAAATTGATTCCCATTTTTCTATTAATTATGAGTGGCAGGTCATATCTATTCTCAGCTGCCTGTAGATAACTTGACACTCATGGATAATTTTGTATCTGTTTGGCTTCTTAGGGCCAATTATTTGTTGAAGACTTGTTGCTTATATTATAGAGACGGGTTAGGATTGATGACATGTTGAGATGCAATATAGAGTTTAACAGCGAACTTAAAAGCTAACACCCACCCCCAAGTTTCCTTTCTATCGGCATCTGTTTATATAGCCATCTTCATAAAGTTTCAGGCAGTGTCGATCCTTAAAGATGAGATAGTTTGTGCCATGGTAATCAAAAGTACTGATAATAACTTTGCTTTATTTTTTAGCGCCACTATTATAGTAGATGTGCCTTACCATGCTGATAATATACCTCAATTTTTATTCATATGAATATAAAATCCTTATCTTATTTTAATCTATATCATCTTAGGTTCTTAGAAGGCCTAAGCTTAATGGGCACAACCACTGAAATCTAATGTAGTCAATGTCACAGAACGAAACATAGATTAGTAATAAAATAAAAAAAAATGATGTCACTGAAGCTAAATTTAAGGCCTTTGATGATTTGACAATAATACCTACTAATTGCCTTTCCAGGAATCACAAGAGTGTTCTTTGGATCGGATTTCATAACAGTTACGAAGTCTGATGAAGCTTCCTGGGATTTCCTAAACCTGAAATTTTTGCTGCAATAATGGACTTCTACGCATCTGGAAAACCACTTTTTCTGGATTCAAATACTGCATCTTCGATGGACACAACAATCCAAGAGGTACTTCATGAGTGATTTCCTTTTTCTACTATTGTGTTCTTTAACAACTCATATCACTTGTTCAATCTGATGGTCAGTCCTCAAATACCATAATATCTTTTCTTATATCATTGTTTTTGAACAGACTAGAAATAGTAGATCTATGTAATCTTGTATTCAATTTGTTACGATATATAGTTAGCCTTCTTCATATATTTGGGTCATTCTAGTCAATTCTTCTATATTATTTGCGCCTAGTAGTTTCTGTGTTTTGAGTGGGAACAACTTATACTGTTCTCTTTCCAAAATTTGATTCTGCCCTTTTTCTATGCTGACCCCTTTACATCCATATTTTCTGGCTGCTGGTTTTTTCTCTGGCCATGTTGTTGTGTAACTGTGGCTGCCTCTGGCTATACTGGTATAGAACTGTTTAACTATGAAAGTAACCTAAAAGACTTTCCTTTGGACATGCTGAGTTTAACTTCTAGCTCTATTGGTTTGATGGCTAATTTCTCCAGTGTAGTTTTTCGGATGAGGTTCACTTAGATAATGCTGAACTATCATGTGTAATTTGAACTACAAAACTGATGTGAATCGACCAGATCGATTCACAAATAATTTATAGAAAAATAGAAATAGAAGGAAAATAACGATCTTTAGAGAAAAACAAACTCCCAACTTTGATGGACGGACAAAGTCTAAACCCTTCTGAATGACGCTTGAGAGTTTCTTCTCAACACAAGCATGAAACTAATGACGGCTAGCCCTAGCTATAAATGAAGGAGAAACAAAATCCTAAGAGGGTTATTGTGTGAAAGACCACAATACCCCTTTATGCCTAATACTGAAAGGCCTAAAAAGTGGGCCCGCATCAATACCCCCCCTAAAAGCCACCTTGTCCTCAAGGTGGAAATCTGGGAACTGCGTATGTTGCTATAGCGGCCTCTTCCTCCGTCGATCTTCCGCCTCCTCCTCTTCCTCCGTGGTGGTCGTCGTGGGGGTAGATCCCCTCTCTGGAAGTTGGCGGGATCCGCCGTTCTCCAAAGAAATTGCTGCCTCCGGCGTGCCTCGCTCCTCCTGGCGGTTCCGCTCCTCCCGTCCAAGCCGGAACTCCCGCCAAGCCCTTCCCGGACCCGCGAACCGATCTCCGTAGTTCGCTGTCATCGTCCGACCCCCGTAGGGGGCCCCAAGCCCTAGGGCTTCTCCCGAATGTGAGCCGATCCGCCGGGACCGTACGGTCGCCGGTCCGGCCACGGCCGCTCGCCGGCGGCTCCTCTGGCACCGACCGGCCAGGGGGGCGGTCGGCGGCCGGCCAGCGCCCCCCCAACGGCAGCGACCCTGCCCGGGCTTGCACTCGGCGACGAAGCCCCCGCGACCTTCGGCCGCCGTCCGGTGCTGCTCGCCGGCCGCCAGGCCCCGCCCGGCGGCGCGGTGGTGACGGCGGGTGCGGGCCATCGCCCGTCGGCCGGTCCTCCGTGATCTTCGGTCGTTTCCCCCCTCCGTTTGAAAAACCCTAGTTGGTCGCCTAGGGTTTGGGTTGTCGCCGCCTCCGCTTCGCCGCCATTGATCTTGTTCGAGATGTTTTGCAAAAGCATCATGATCGTCGACGTCTCCTTCCGCATATCACGCATCTCCGTGCGGATCTCTAGGTTCGGACCTTGATCCTTCGCGAGGACCTCCATGGATTTCTTCAAGCTCTCGATCTCGGCGGTGAAGTCCTCCCGAAGACCTCGGATCTTCTCGTCGATCGTGTTTCTCGTCCCATCGGCCATGGCTCGTAGAAAGCTCTGATACCAATTGATGTGAATCGACCAGATCGATTCACAAATAATTTATAGAAAAATAGAAATAGAAGGAAATAACGATCTTTATTAGAGAAAAAACAAACTCCCAACTTTGATGGACGGACAAAGTCTAAACCCTTCTGAATGACGCTTGAGAGTTTCTTCTCAACAACATGAAAACTAATGACGGCTAGCCCTAGCTATAAATAGAAGGATAAACAAAATCCTAAGAGGGTTATTGTGGTGAAAGACCACAATACCCCTTTATGCCTAAATAACTGAAAGGCCTAAAAAGTGGGCCCGCATCAAAAACATGGCTGCACTGTTTATCTAGTAGTTCATGCACACAGCTAGATTAAATATCTTGCTCATTTAAATCGTATACTTCTACAGTTTGTTTTGATTTGGAAGGCAAAAAGACGGTTGAAGTTTGGTGTATCGGGACTTAAGATACGATACTCATTAAATAATTTTGTGGGGAATGTACTTGTTTATGATGAAACATTTCATTAACATGATTGCCGATTTGATTCCAAGCATGTCAGGTTAGTCAAATACTTTATCATGTCTTACCGTCAGCCGTTATCATGTTTCCATGCCTCCTTCCATCAAAGTGGTGCCAATTATGGAGCATGTGAAATCTCTACAAAATATTGTTCATATAGGGCTGCAAACGAGCCAAGCTTTTGTAAGCTTGAACTTGGCTCGACTAGAATTAACCGAACTCGAACTCGAGCTCGATCTTGATAAGTTTTTTATTTTAGAGCTTGAGCTTGGCTCGAGCTTGTTTATATTAAGCTTGAGCTTGGCTTGATAAGCAAGCTTGATTCAAGCTTGATAAACAAGCTCGATAAGCTCAAAATCAGCTCTTTCAAGCTCGCTCAACTTTATTTCAAGCTTATTAAGCTTGATTTCAAGCTTAAAGGCTCAATTTCAAACTAGTTAGGTTTGAATTCAAATACCTGTAATATTAACAATTTTTTATAAAAATGTAATTAAAAAAGTTCCTTAATATCAATTACTAAGGATTATAAATATACAATGCACACAACCATATTGTTATACAAATATATCAAAGAATTCAACAAGGCAAACGATCCGTGGGGGTGTAGCCCATTGGGTACACCGGGGTCCCGTGGGGATGAGCACGGTTCGAACCCCCCCCCCCCCCCCCCCCCCCCCCCCCCCCCCCCGATGTTGCTCGCCGGCTCGGAGAAAAGGACACCTAAAAAATAAAAACAAAGAACAAACGAGCTTCTGACAAGCTCCTAAACGAGCCACCTCGCAAGCTCATAAACGAGCCACCTCGCGAGCTCAAACGAGCCAAGTACTTGTAAGTTTGAGCTTGGCTCGTTTATTAAAAGAGCTCGAAAATGAAGTTCGAGTTCAGCTTGTTACTAACGAACTGAGCTCGTTTGAGCTTTTATCGACCGAGCTTCGAGTAGCTCGCGAACGGCTTGGCTCATTTGCAGCCCTATTTATGACCAGTTGCCAACCTGATTTTAGTTCTCTGCAGTGGTGCCAAATCTTAGCCAAGGTACCTATGTTCAAGAAAGACCCTTGCCAGAAAACCTAGAAAGCCACTTGGGCAGATAGTATACCTATATCTTACTCATGCAGTTTAAGCTTATGCAACCACGGTGCACCCTCCAAGTTCCCCTAGAGAGAAAAGTCTAGATGAAGAGTAAGGTGATAGGATTTGCTAGAGGGAATTGCATACTTACTAGTGACACATTAAGTCAAGTGAGAAAAGGAATGACTTCTTGCATATTACTGAACTTACTTTGCTGCATCATTGATGTACTGGGTATGTTATATTGGAATTTATCCAGTAAGGGAGTTGTTCTGCCAATGCAATTTATGAATAACATAAGAAGGGCGTCCCAGTGCCACGGCGCTCCTTTAGTGCAGGTTCTTGGGTTGTCATGATAAAATTTAAAGTAGAAATTTCAGAGTAACTTTATGCGCCTTGCATTAGAATAAAGTTCTATTTGATATGGAAATAATAATTCATTTGATGAGCATAATATTCTGAAGTGGAAGGAAAACCTCCACCAGGAACAAAAACTGAACATATATAAGTGAGGTTTAGAGTAGCAGTTTGGAGATATTGGTGTTTACCACATTGTTAAGTGGTGTACAACTGTATTTAAGACTTGAGGAAGATCAATGTGTAGTTCTGAATTTTTAGAAAGTGATTATGACATTGATAAGTGAGTAGGATATTTTGAGGAACTGAAGAAAGTGATTTGATTTTTAAAGAAGGAAAGACCTGTGACTGTTGGATATATGTGGCTAATATCTATCGTGTTGCAGAGCTTTTGAGTCGAGGGAAATTGGTTGCTCGGTAGAACCTTGAACTAGCTAGAATTGTAAGAAGTGAGGCGATCAGCATGAGGGATTTCATGTAGATGATTATGACATTAGTGAAGAAGTGATTGTCACTATCAATGATGACAAGGGAAATTAGAAGTACATGTAACTGGGTTTCTGTATCGCGGGGAGTGATGGGTGAATATGAGAACAATATTTATTATTCTTTGCTGCTTTGAAAGACATTGTAAGCAGGAAAGGTCATAAGAGTCACCAAGGTTTAATGTAAAAATGATTTTCTCTTTATTATCTATATTTATAAATAGCATCTGATTGGGGATTCTAACATATAGTTGTTGTTTAACATCAATGCAATGTATCCTTGTCGTGTTTCTCTTTGACGTCCTTAAGAAGATAAATGTATACATTTTTATAGACGACATTATCTGGTTCCTAATTAGTAGAGACTTCTCCCTGAAGGAGTTTCAGAATTTTGGCTTTTATGAAGCACATTGTGCTGCTAAAAGCACAGTAGTAGTTCAGTTAGTAAGAAAATTAGATAAAACATCAGACGTGAAAGCTAGTGATCAGTTGCTACGCAAATTAGATCACCATAATGTGGCTGACAGAGAAATTTGGCTTCTCTTGATATCTATTTTCTGACCTGTCAGTGAACTTGAGTAATATTTTGAATTTGAAAATATTTCGAAGGAGAAAGCTGTAGGGCAAGAATTTAGCCTTTCATAGGTTCCAAGATCTTTACATTTGGAAATTGGGAATGAAATGTGTGATTTTATTTTGCTACCGTCAGAAGCAATATTCTCATGCTGCAGGTTCCTTTCCGTCTTTCGATTGCAGGCCCATATATTGATGCCATGGGTCTCCATACATGAGCCTGTACTGGTCCTTGACTACATTGTCAAAGTTGAATGACTCCAGGAGTTGAATGGCATGCGCCATCAATGGTAATGTCAGAGGAACTATGGACGTTAAGGCTCGATATTGTAATGTCATAGAGGATGATGGGCATGATCCAATTGTAGAGATAAGGATAGGGCCCAGTCTCCATTTTTTCTGAAAGACATTATTAGCACTACACATGTTAGCTGTTTCATTCATGAAAAGGTGAAGGGGCGTTGATTGATGATAAGATGACGGTATCTTTTGATATGGTGTGCACTGGAAACCGAAAGGAGATCCCAGAACTAGGTGTAGAGACCTAAAAGAACTTGGATTGAATGGAGATCCTGGAACTAGGTGTAGAGGCCTTAAAGAACTTGGATTAAAGGAGATCATGGAACTAGTGTAGAGACCTAAGAGAGCTTGGATTGAGGCTATTAGGAAGGATATGTGTTTAGCTAATTTGAGAGAGGAGATGACCCTTAAGATAGCTGAATGAAAATGAGGATTCATGTAGCTGAGTATGAAAATTTGGGATAATGACTTTGTTGACGTTATCAGTGAATATTGCTATCAGTGTTTTAAAGCTCGTCAGGCTTGCGCCTAGGCGTGCCTCAGGCTCGAGGCTCACCCTTGCGCCTCATATTCTGAGGCGAGCTCATTCACCTAGCCTCACATGAGGCTTGCGCCTCATGCTGCCGCACCCACTTTTGAGCTGCGGCTTGAGCACGATGTTCATTACCTAGTGTTTTCTTCTTCTCTTTTTAATATATATGTCCAAGTATTTTAATGTTTGTAATAATTCAACTATTCTTTCTATTGTAACTAATAGGTTTTCCATTTTGACTCTTGATGTCTTCAAGTCAATTAAGACACAATCCTGGTTAAAATATTGACCCCATATGGATCTGAATGATAGAAAGATTATCAATGTATAAAGTCAGCAAACTAATATTTCTATTGTAATAGTATTTCATGATGATGACGACTGATGATAGATATAAAATTGTTGGTAGTGTTCGTTATGGAAATGGTAATATGGATGATGATGATCTTTAGGGTTTTGTCATTTCTATTATTATACGAAAATGTGGTAGTTTCTTTTGAGTTGTAACAATCGTTAACTATCAGTTCTTGTTT
Source organism: Iris pallida (assembly GCA_029216955.1). Lineage (NCBI taxonomy): Eukaryota > Viridiplantae > Streptophyta > Magnoliopsida > Asparagales > Iridaceae > Iris > Iris pallida. Next base: position 7,371,610 of record JANAVB010016197.1, on the reverse strand, counting down.
TGTAGTGGTGTTGTGAATTGATTACTCCATTTTTTAAGATTTTGATGGTGTTATGAATTGGTTAACGTAATACGAGGGTTTTTTTCCCCCCTTCAACTATGTCAGAAATTGTAAAATGTGTCCTCTCTTCGTTGAAGCCCACGCCTCGCGCCTAGGCTCCAGAGGACCCTAGTGCCTCTAGTGTGCGCCACGCCTTTT